>WBMZ01012886.1:0-27831 GCA_013400975.1 Atrichornis clamosus | reverse complement strand
CAACACAAGAAGGACATGAAACTACTGGAGAAAGTTCAGAGGAGGGGCATGAGGTTGATAATGGGACTGGAGCACTTTCCCTAAGAAGACAGACTGAGAAACTTGGAGCTATTCAGCCTGAAAAAGAGAAGGTTGTGTGGAGACCTCATTGAAACCTTCCAGTATCTGAAACGGACCTACAGGAAGGCTGGAGAGGGACTCTTTATCAGGAATTGTAGTGATAGGACAAGGGGGAATGGGAACAAACTGAAAGAGAGTAGGTTTAGATTAGATATTAAGAAGAAATTCTTTACTATGAGGGTGATAAGATACAGGAACAGGTTGCCCAGAGAAGTTATGGATGTCACATCCCTGGCAGTGTTCAAACCCAGGCAGGATAGGGCTCCAAGTAAGCTGGTATAGTGAGAGGTGTCCCTGCTCATGGCAGGGGGCTTGAGTCTGGGTGATCTTTAAGGCCCGTTCCAACCCCTTCACTTTCTACGATTCTGTGGTTCTGTGATCTACAAGGTAAAATAAATTTAACTTATTCCCCTTACTAAAATTATGGCTGTTAATGAAAAAGTGATTAATATTACTAAAAGAGGATTTTATCTTGTGCAGTAGTTAGATTTTAATGCTAATTTATGATGCAATTGCTGGAGCAATGAAAGGAAATAGATCTTCATGTCATAAAAAGTTGATGCAGATAATACACCCACATTAATGAACGCATGAATGAAAGGGATAAGATCAAATATAAGCAGTCACAATGTTGACAAAAAATGTATTGCATTTACTTTACATTACATTAAACTTTTTGACTCAATCACATAGATCTTGTAAAAACAGAAATGCAGCAGTGGACTTGCAAAGTAAAAATCTATCTAGCATCAAATTGAAGGAAACTGTCAATAGTGCAGGCTGCGCAAATAATACTCTCAAATTATGCATAGCAATACTGCTAGAAGAAAAGGTGTTCAAATTGCAGCTGCAATATTTTTCTGTCAATTTTTTCATTTTAATTCAGCCATGGTGACCTGTATAATTCAAAAGCACCTCTATTTCTTTCTTTTTAAATTTTTTTGTCTTTGTTTTTTAGATTTTCACAAACTCTCTCCCCCTGTAAAAGTCAATCGCCAACCAGTCACCCAAAAATGACAGAGATTAAAGGATATCAATTGATCAGTACTTACAGAGTATTTATTCTTTAAGGCACTAATTAAGCCAAATATCTCTTTCAAAAATGTCTTCATTAAGGGCATACTTCCAGCCACTTAATGCCACTTGAAAATGTCAAATACATGGGCTATTGAGCTAGTATATGTCAAAGGGTCAAAGCAGATCAAGAACGATAGAAATTGATAATTTCTGGAACCCAGAGTCAGACACAGTCTCTGTAAGACCATGTGGAAAATAGCCATTGCCAGTGCCATCTTTGCTCAAACAAAATGGTCTATTATGTCCTTAAACTTACACATCACAAAAAATCTTTTTTTATTTCACATAATCTTTTCGCTCTTTCAACATTTCCTATTTTTCATTTTTTTTTCATTCAGACACCTTTTGACTGGGCTTCTGAATGAACAGAGAGACTATTTAAAATACCTTTGAAGCCCTTTTTATGTATGCAAATATGTGAAAATAAGACCATAACAGCAAGTTTGGATTTTGAGCTTGACAAATATAGCCAGCAAACAAAATACAAACTAATAATAAACAAGCAATAACATGCCACCATTTTTTTATCCTTATTGCTCATAGTAGATAATTAGTAATGACAAATCAGGAATATGCAGTATCTATGTCCAGTCTCATTGCAGCCCACTTTCTTCTGCCCCTTTAATTTTTTACTACCTTCTTGTCTCTCTGCCATTCCTTGCCCTCTTCCTTGTTATCTTCATGATGTGGGGAATGAGTGGTTAGGCCACTTAAAGAATCACTCTCAAAGGTATTAACAAAGGCAGGTTTTAATGCAAATTGGTGAAAGTATAACTTATCAGTTTATCAGCAGCACTTAATAGTTGACTAATTTAACATTTACAAAATGATATAATAGGATTTACTATGATCACAACAGTAACTTATAGATCTGAGTTGGCAATATTCATATTATTCTTGTTATAGGGTATTTAAATCCAATCCATATATGCATGCATACAGACACAGAGAATAATGTACAAAGACATACATAACTATAAAGTTCAGTGAGATACTCATGTCAGATGCCTTGGCAACTCAGGAAAAGGCTGAGCTTCCAGGAGTCAGGGGTGTTAGTCCAGTCCAGATCCCACTAGCAGCTTTGGCAATGGTCCTTTGAGTATCTCAAACTGGAGAGCTGGTGAGTAGGGAGAGGGTGGTGCTGGCACAGCAGTGCCAGGAGCTGCAGTGGCCCAGGAGTGCTCAAAGTGCCTTATTTATGATGGTTCTTCATAGGGTCATGAGATGCTTGGGTTTAGTCATCTGTCAGTCTCCACGATGATTCAGGTAAGAAGTACTCCAAGGCTACCAGGGGATAACTGAATACCTCTTGTTCCTCACCTTGTCTAGGCAACAGAAACTTTTAGTACAGGCAGTGCCTTCCCTACCTTAGTCATGCATGGATTTCTGATAAGGCTGAATAAAGCTTGTCACCTAACTCATCACTCAAGTCAGGGACCTAAAAAGAATTCCTGAGATGATAAAGTGATTTGAGTAAAAAGAGGGGAAATGCATGACCACACAGGGAAACCTTGCGCATCTTTATTAAGTTTATCCCTATTTTTTGCATTGTGCTGTCACTTCTCCTTTATGCTGATGTTGCATATAAAGTTGAAAATAGCTGGAATTAGGCTTTTTGTTATTTCAGCTGCCAACACAGCAATGTCTGTGGAAATAAGTCTAGGACGAAAGAATAAGTGTGCCATGTGCTGCCACAATCCTATAGCATGTTAGTTACCTTCCATCTACAAAGTGTGTGGGTGATTTCAATGACAGGACAAAGCAGGCTCGCAAGGTGCAATCTTGAGAGAATTTCATCTCTCAAAAGGAATTGGCTCTTATGCAGGCGTATATTTATGGGTTAAATTTGCCTAGTATCTCAAGGAAAGGTCTAGATGTTTACCCATCTCAAAGACACTTTCTGCCCACAAATTAATTAGTGGATGGCTTCTCCATCAGATTAAATATTTTCAGGTCAAAGATAGCAGGTTTTCTCAATGAAATTAGCAATAAAATGTTTCAATGTGAGCAAACTCCTGTTTCTTCTAACTTCTTTATTGGACATTGATGAAACATTTTATTTCAACTGTTACGAAAAGCCAAGAACAGCTGCAAAGTCCATGAAAAAATTTCAAATAAATAGTTTAAAAATGAGATAAAAATAAAGTCTTCTAAAAGAAAAAATTGCGCAGTCATAAATTATAACATAGTTTACAAATATACACAGACATTAGGGTATAGTATGCTGTCTTAGTTTGAAAGACAGATATCTACCAAGGAAGGTGGGAACCTTCCTGGAAGGAAAGAAATTACCCCTTCCCCCAAATTACTGTAACTTTGGAAATTACAAGGCTTTTGAGCTCAAATGTGGGAAAAGGAATAACAGTTCTTTACTAAAATATATCGATAGAGAGATAGATATAACCCAACAGAAGAAACAACAACAATAACAACAACAAACACCAGTAACAGACTCCCTGCCTGTCACCCGGTTTCCCCTGTCGTGTAGTTACAGCCACACCTGGGTAGGGGCGCTGGTGAGGCAGAGTAGGCAGAGAGGCTGCAGTCCAGTTGAGCGGTGGGTGCTGTCCAGTGGGAGTGGGGATTGGAGTCTCGTGGAAGTGGTGGTTGCAGCCAGCTGAGAGTGGTGGTCCTCTGCAGCTCCTGGAATCGGTGCTGGAGAGTGTACCCCAGGGTCCAGGCAGGCTTTATTATATTCCCACAGGAATATCCATGTACCTCCCCCAGGACAGAGCATTTCACAATGGAATGATGAGATAAGATAGTTTGGGAGGTTCTGGGTGGTTGGGTCCTTACAGCTGCCAATTGTCCGTGATGGTCCATTAACCGAGATGACGACTCTTAGTATGGGTGTGATGATTGTTGGTGCTTTCTGGGGGAAGCTCTCCCAGCTGTGTCTTTTGTGAAGCCAAAAGAGCCCCTGCCTCACCACAGGATTCCCCTTATCTTATCTAACCCCAGTTTCCCAGGGGCNTAACCCCAGTTTGCAGTCCCAGGGGCCAAACATGCACCGGGCAGTTGTTGCAAATGACCTATCATTGACAGCTCATCAGGGCTGATGCAGATGGGGGAGAATACATTGTTTTACTACATACTCACAACCCAGGATATATGCAGAAATGCCCTACGTGTAAAATGTGAATCTCCTATTTTCTTTGTTATAAGCAGTGTCTGGTTTTATTTCAGAGTAAATAAAGGCTCCTTTCTGAGACTCCCTGTGCTGTATAGGAAATGATAACCAATCAAATGACTGGGTGAAATCAGGACAGAGAACATTTTTTACAGTTTTATAAGATTTCTGACTTTATGGTACATTTTTTTAAACCACTACTAAAGAAATGCTTTCATATCCCCAACTGCTTCTTATTACAGAGATGCTAATATTGTCAGCTTTTCCACCTGTTTGCAACAACCTGAATCCTCTCTACTCCATCATTAATACATTCTGTCTTCGTAAATGTCTAGGTCTTCTTCAATTCTTTCTCACCCAGAAAACCAGCTGTATGCAAGTCCTGACATTCTTTCACTATTATGAAACAGATAAATTAAAGTAGGGCTGCTATGTAAATAATTTTGGATTAAATCTAGAAAAGCTTTTTTGTTTGCTTTTTTGTTGCTTGTTTTGTTTTAAGGTTTTATTTTGTCTTGGTTTGTTTTGTTTGTTTTTTTCAGCTGGACAAATCTTTCCTGTTATAAAACACTGAGTCTCTCTCTTTCTTGCATGAAAAAGAAGAAAGGACTTAAAAGTCATCAGCACCAAAAGGTTTTGCTTTCCAATTCTGATGTTCAAAATACATAATTTACTTCTTTTTCCTCCCCTCTATTCTTTCTCCCTTCATTGACAGTGACACTGATTATAGTTCTGTATTTGTCTTCAAAAAGCTTCCCAGAGTCCCGTAGTAAAAAAAGGGGGGAAAAAAAAGAAGAAAAAAATTGTTTCTAAATAAAAAAGATCCCTCTTTGTTTACATTTGAGTTTACATTAGATCTAGGTCAGGGCCAGACTCATATGCTCAACTGTAAAACTTTGATCCTTATACTTTAGTGTAGATGACAGTAAACATACTTAAAATTATGAGTGACAGCATGTGGAAGGTATGGCTGCCATGAATGCAAGGATTTTCCAAAATAAAAGCCAAAGCCTAGCAAGTCCAAAAGTGGAAAATAAAGCTAGAAATTTATTTATGTTGAAGAAGTGAATTGCAGAAGATCTAAAACTCATCTCTTGCTTGTTCTCTAGGCCGTTCGTCAACAATCAGTTCATCAAGTTTACTTGTATAGGCAAAAAAAACCAGATGAAAGATCTCATCTCTAGGTGACCATATCTAATTGCATTTAATAAGTTAATCTAATAAAAAATGAGGACAGTATTAATGCATCAGAGAGTTACAAGGCAAAACAAGAAAAGATTGTTCAAAGATGTTACTCTTAGGTCTTCCTAGAAAGCATGACTGCAATTTCAAACACCTAATTTAATATTGGATATTGTTACTTCTCTGTGTGCCTAAACTGAAACAACTAAACCACAATTTTCTGAAAATTAATCCAAGTGCTAGATGAAGGCAAAAGTAGATTATAATGGTTGTGGCTATCTCGGTCAATCAGACATATAAATGCATATAAAACATATAGGGAAAAACCTATATGTTTTCTGTAATTATACCCCAGAGAAACTGCATTTCACAACCTAAGATCTACAGAAGTCTGGTTATCCCTTTGATTTGCCAAGTTAATCTCGCATCTTCATAGAGACACTGTTTTGAGATACAGTACCGTTTTTCTCATTGTTTCTCTGCAGGTCCCTTTCCCAGTGATGCATAGATCTTGAGAAATTCAAGGCATAAGACACAGGGTGAAAGTCAGTGGTTAGTCTTCATAGCATGAAAAATTTCTGATATCAGAACTGTTGATCTTGAGTAAACCTTCTTGTTCATATTTCTATTTTCTCATTTTCACATGAGATTTTGATTTGGGAACCACTTGATTAAATTTCACTCTTTTTTGAAGAAATTAGATGGTCCCAATGAGACAAATCTCATAGCAGAGCTAATAGAGCACTTCATATATTCAATGATAGCATTTATCTATATGCTTAGCAACTGGTTGTCCTGCTTGAAAAGATTTTCTAAATGACGCATGATTAAGCATTATAATTTACATATTTGCATAGTTAAAACTATTCCTATGACACAGAATGATAAAGGATTATCAGCAAGTTTTTGGCTTTGTTGTTTTTCTTATATTTTTACTTTCCAGTGTCAGCATCTCTAGAATGGGAAGTTCAACTTAATGCAAATTTGAAGTTATAAATTCACATTTTACAGGACACTTCATTTTGTATAACAGTGCATACACCTGGAAAGAAATGTAGCTCACTTAACTCTGATCCAAACCACTGCAGTCATGGCTAGACTGCTTCCCAGGAACTTTGCAATGTGCGCATTCTGTGGATGGATAGTATTAGTGTGCTGGCATCAATTATTTAAACACATAGTGGGAAATCTATGTTTACAAGGCGTTGCATTTAACTGTCATAGATAAAAAAGGTTTTCATCGTGGATTTTTTTCTGTTTTATGATTCTGATGTTGCTACTAACTGCTGCTAGCTTATTATTTATATTTTGGTTGCAGAAAGATCATGACTGAAACAGAGTTTGGAACAATGCTCTGAATATCTTTGTGATGCAATATACTCGTTATTTGGTCATGCATACTGTCTCTTCTGAACATAAATCTTGGTGAGAAAAGGTTTATATTTTATATAGAGATTTGCAAGGGAAATGTGAACTTGCTTTGTGCTTGCTAGAAAGGCTAAAATTTACCCTTTTTCTGAATCAAATCTGAATGCTCCTGAATTACATGCTCTGCCAACTGTTTATATATTGACTACCATTGACTTGTTCACATCTCTATTTTGAGACTTAATGTACTGAATGCATATTCATAAATTCACATTCTCTAAGATACTTAACAGATATTTTTTTAAAGACAACAGTCCAGAGGAAATGACTAATGTAGTCATCTTATACTAGGAACATTGACACAAAATTGGTTAAAAAAATGACTTGAATATAAGTAGTTTATTCCTATGCATTAGCAACTGTCAGTATAGGTAAGGGAACATGAGATATTTAAAAATACATTATATCAACTAAACATATGATCAAAACTATAAGCAAAGTTAAAGAAAGAAAAAAAAACCCCTCTGTTATACTTCCTTACGTAGAAATAAAGTACTTTGCCTGACATTTATACTAGAAACATATTGTCATAAAGGAAAATGTTCTTTTCCCCCATGCCTAAAAGAAGCTGTAGTATGAAAGGCATTCCAGCTGCTGTAAATTGTTGAAAGGAGATGAAACTTCAGACAAAATACCTTTAAAGGGTGGAGAGGGATTGAAATTAGTTTATGACATCTTTAGGGCCTCTGCTTCTGACTATCAGGCCTTTAGATAGGCAAACCTCTGCCAGAAGCTCAGTGAAAGAATAGTAGAGGAGGAAGTTCTCCCTTAATATATAGGGGTTTTTGCATCCTCCCTCCTCAAGATTTTTCTGCCATGGTTGAAGCAAACTCTGCTGAGATGTACTTTAAGAAAACTGAGAACTAGAACACAGAGCTGTTTAAGACAACTGTTTCCATTAACAATCTCCATATGGCAAGCCAGGACTTCTTTTGCTCATTGGTAAACAGAAAGGCTAAGGGATCCTACCTGTAGACTGGAAAGAAATTGCAAGGACACACTTCAGGTATGAATGGTGATAGAGATGGACTGAAAATGCAGAAATGGTGAACTGCACCATCAGATTCGTAATTTTCCATGAACTGTTCTCCCACTGAAGATGAAAAAAGCAGCCATCCATAAAATACAGATCAGATAATTCCTACCCTTTGACTTAACTGCACGTTTTCTGCTGAAAAGCTGACAGACAATGCCAAAGGCATCTTCTAAATTTGAGTTGAAAACGTGATCAAAGGTTGAATTTAGCTTCTTGTTCCAAAAGACCACAATAATATGTATTTTTTTGTTTTAGCTTACAGTGAAATTTAGATCTCCTTCCTAAAAGTAGAAGGCAATTAAAATTGGAGGTACTTCTTTAATCTAGCTTATAAACTCGTATTTGTTCTTCCAGTGTTCTCTAAGATCCTAAGTCTTACAAGATATCCATCAAAAATTGACTACAGCTATTGTCAAGACAGTTGGCATGCTGTTGACTTAGCAGCACAACTGATAATAAACTTGGTGTTTTCTCTATTTTAGTCTGTAGTATTCTGAAACACTCTCTAGAAAGACCTCTCTTTTCCATTGATAGGAAAGAAAACATAAAGCAAGTCTGTTCATGGCTTACTGTTTAGCTAGATAAACTAGGTTGATAAAACGAGGAATATAAATTGAAGATCTTCAAAAGTGACTAGTGAATTGAAGTATTTCTATCCTTCTGTACCTACCTTGGACACCTAATAAGATTTGATTTTCACAGATGAGGTGTCAGCAATTTTTTTTAGTATGTCTGAAGTAAAACATTCAAGAACAGAGGGACTGCCAAATGAGTAGTGCCTTTAAAAGAAAAACCTTGGTCTATATAATTCTATTTGGGAGAGTATAATTACTAATTGTTTAAATTATTATTATTTTATTTGTATCTACAGCTGCCTTAGAAGTCCCTTTTCTCCTACACCTTCAGGTTGGATTCAGGGGAGTGCGTATGTTTACAGTGCCAGTTTTGAATGAAGCACAATATTGGCATATCTTTTTAGAATTCATAGATGTTACCAAAATTGCAACCATATTGAAAATGAGTGGCTATCCACTTTCTTTGTACCATCTGTTTCTGAAAATTGCTGGTTTTGATAGGCCACCTTCCAGTTACTTCACTTGCTGGATTATTCTCCTTGTTTCTCTTCTGTTTTGGAGACATAAAGTAGCCTTTTCTCCCCAGGATTAATTTGGACACGTTGGCCAGTATTTCTTCCTTATGCTTTTGGCTTGAAGACACTCAGGGCTGTCTCAGAGCAGGCCAGAATGTAATCAGCCAGATGACGACTTCTGGGTGTAAAGATCCTGGACCAAAATCTGGTCCAATAAACTGGACCAACAGACTAATTTCTATTGCCAACCAATCAGCTGCTCACTTATTCTTGTTTCTACCTGCCAGCCTTTTGTAGGTCAGTCAGCAGCATTTCAGTGTATTTAGGGTTTGAGAAATCTGGAAGTTCAGTTAAAAGAACAATGCAGCCTTAGGGACATGAGCAAACTTGATTTAAACAAGACTTTTACTCACTGTAACTTAGCTAGTCTGGCATGGAGCACCACTTAACAATATTTACATGACTTCAGTTTTCATAATTAGCAATACAGTTCTCAAACCCAAGTTCAACTTTTTGGGAACTGAAAAAAGGCCTTTAACAGAGCTGTACTTACATTAAATTTCCAGTTCATACAGTCATGTACACACATGCGTGCCAGAGAATATATGTTTACATTTTTAAAATCATATCAAGCACTGTTCCCAAGCCGGAATGCCTTCCCATAGCTTTTCAAAGACTTTCTGTTCTGTCTAAACCTCTTTTGCTTTCTGATTTTGCTCCACAAATCCTTTTCCTTTCTATCTCCTTGCACAAAAACCCCTGTGATTTAAATGATTTTTTATTATATAAGGCATGGTGATTATGCAGCCATTCTGTATTTGGCAGCAGAGTCCTCGATGTAGTATCTATATTTAGAATTACGATGTCAGATTTCCCTACTTTTCTCTTGTTTAAAAATAAAGAGTATGTCTTTAATTAATTAAAAACAAATTTAGACATGTATGTTCATTTATTTGGCATTAAATGTGTAGACTATCAGAACTGGAGCCTTGTCATCACATAAGTCACTAAGCAGCACAAAAGATTGCACGTTGAGTTGCCTCTGGGCATAGGTTGGTTTCATTCTTGCAGCATACCTACCATTTTATCTCCCATAAAATATTTTACGGATTTTAAAGATAAATATTTTATACCTACTTTTGCCCTTTTGAGCATTTTGATGATTTTTCTAGCCTTCCGCAAAAGCATGAAAGGTGAGTGTAGAAAGAAGAAATCTTACTTAAGAATATTGATTGTGATTCAGCGGCTTCTTTTTCCATGACAGGCAGCATAAACCATATGCTAAAGTAGTTTCATAATTCTTTGCTTAGGAAAAGAATCAAGTGATAATACACCTCTGCTTCATACAGGTTCTTAAAAGATGCATTTCTTCATATTTTATGAAGACATGCACAAATATGTGAAGTACATACACCTTTGTATGATGTGTTAGGGTAAATACTCAATCCTACAAAGATGGACTTCACAATTTAAATTTTATTAATGCAACATGAGTTCTGTATAGAGGACTGATTTTGGCATTTTCCCGCATTTAAGGTTTGTTTGTTTACATACAAGGTTACTCCGTGAAGTAGCTGATTTTATTATATTACTGATGTAAAGGCAATGATACACTCTTTTCCAAATAAAGATTGGTTTAATTGATGTCACATTCTGTTAGTTTAAAATGTACAAATGTTTAATTGTATCTCTCTCATTAAACAGTGCTTTTGATTCAAATGAAAACTGATTTCCAAAACCTGTTTATCACATGAGTCTCAATAGCTGACAACAAAAGGTTAGCAATTTAATGAAAATCAAGATTCTCGTGGGATCTACAGACTCCTGTTAGAGGGGTCTCTACTGGAAAAAAGGGATAACCTATGTGCATGCACTGTCATACCAATATAATCAGTTAAAAACTTTAATTTTTAGGCTCATAGTGATTATATAGCTGTAAGACATTTTATTTTCCCTTGCTTTAAAGAATATCAGTGAGATCATGAGGTTTTGTGATAATGAGATCATGTTGAGGTCTACAGACAGACTAGTGGGAATTTTCACTTTTCTTTAACAAACAGTATTTTAAAAAGCCAAATGGAAGGATCTTCCATTTATATATCACTTTACTTACAAACAAAATTGTGCAATTCTGGTGAGTGATAGTTGACATTTTGTTATATTCTTCACAACTAAGCATTTACTGATGAGAGAAACTAATTTAATTAGGCAGAATTCTCAACTGATTAATAATTAATTTCTATGTTAAATACACTTCCTTCTTATACACACACAAAATCTTGAACTTCTGTAGAGGAATTTCTCAAGGATAGAGGGCATGGGAGCAATCCAGCATCCTCTGGCAAGTAGCCCCGGTGTTCCAAACAGTACGTTATTGCCAAGGTCAGGGAAAGAGAAGTATGCCAAGAAGAAAAACAACTCCCAGAGGTACAAAGAAGGCACTACTTGGGAAAGTTTGTGTGATTAGTAATATTGTTATCATTTAGGGTATGTGAGAAATGTGTGAATGTGACTATGGGTAGATAAGCCTTGAGTGAAAAAAATATAATAAGACACTGCTTTGAAATAAACGGCTTCACTTGATCATATTGGTCATGTGTGATGTCCCATTATTGATCTCCCGTAAACTTTCTTGTTTGTTTGTGTGTTTGCTTTATTACAAGTTATGCATGTACATATCTGTGTTCCAAAGAATAATTAAAGAATGCAGACAATTGTGTATGGTTTTCCGGGGGAGGTGGATGTATGGTTACGGAAATATCTAGGGCAGAAAATACAGAAGAGTAGTTTACTGTTAAATTGGCAATGGGAAATTAAGTTACCGTTTAGTGCATGGAAGATAATAGAGATTATGCAGACATATGTGTTAACAATTAATAATTGGTATGTTAACTGTCATATTTATTTTTGGAACAAAAAATTTAAGCATAACATATAGAGAAAATGACAAATGTTGTTATATTCATGAATTTTGTGTACAAGTTATAGTGCAGCATCAGTGCTGAGAAATGGGTACACAAAGTTCAGAGATTTAGGCTAGTCATATTGAAGATTGTCTGAAAAGTTTTGGGGTTTTTTTACTCTCAGACAGCCATCAGATATTGCACTGGTAGTATCATGCAGAAAATTGAGTTATCAATGCAAATCAAAGCAAACTCTGTACAGCTCTTCAAACAAATATTCCATACACCTGTATGCTATATACACTTAGCTAAGTCATTCCATGTGATTTTGCACTTACTTTATATCATTATTATGTCGCTAGTGAGCAGATATCCAGTGAGTAACGACACGGACTGTTTTATGTAGATGAAAAAACCAACACTTTATTAATTTACAAAGGTGCTTATATACCTTAGCATGCTGGACTGACAGAAGGTTATTGGTTAACTGACCAGCCACCCCCCAGAGAGATTGGCTAAACCTAGTAACTCTTACCTCATATATTTTCTTCTTTGGTCTCATAACAAGACCATAGTTTACAATGCTTCTGAATTGTTTTCCTGCAGCATCCTTGAGAAACCCTTGCTTTCACACAGACCCCTGCCAGGAAACTGAAATCTCTCTGCACCCAGGCCTGTAACATCCATAGTTGCGTGTCGTCCCTTATTGAACCTCTGCAATATTCCTTGTTTCAAGCTAATCATATAACTTTGATTCCTAAAGTTCTGATTCCTAAAGTTTTCCTTAAGAATTTGCTTCTTTAAACATTATTTTATAGACAATTGAAGTGTCACAAAACACATTTCTAAATACTGGATAAATACACATTGCTCCTTTAGCTGCATTTCATAGCTATGTAACAGCTATATCCCTCCTTTTCCTCTTCATTTCCCCACCTAGTCATGTGGGGAATGTGTATTGTTACACATACAATTCCTTTGTACACATAGAATTCCTTACCTGTGTATTATTAGCAAAATGTTTTTCTTACAGTGCAGAAACTTTTGAACTAATTTCCAGTCTTGCAGGGTTTTTTTTCAATATATAGCAGACTTAAAGGCTTTGTTGCCCTCTCTCCTTTCAGCGACATGGGGTTCTTTTATAATTAAATCAAATGAATGAATCAAAAAAGCATTAAAAAAACCTCAAATTTTTAAACTTTTGAGCATTTAAGTTAGAATCACTTACTTTTGGTATTTTTGTGCAAATTAGCACTTAATGTGTTATAACTGCTATGCAATAGCAACAAAAATTTAACTCCTATTCTTACTATTTGTAGTGTTTTTTATCCATGTCTCATTCTTCCAGCATTTGGACTCCATGTAAACAGAGCTGTGAACCCATAATTTTTTTACACAGAGACCTTATCTACTGTTTGCAGGCACTAAATATTTTAAACGGAAAGCATCTGAGGTCCTTATCATGTAATATTTCTAGTAAGTTCCTTAAAAATACAGGCATAAACTCAGAACTGCTGGCTTAACAAATTTTTCTGTCTATTGTTGTCAGACTCCATGTGTCTCCAGGGAAAAGGCAGCAGCCCTGAAAACTAAGTTATTCCTTTTCCTTCAGATGACTTGCCCTTTCCCTTTATTCTTCTTCATAACAACTGATAACTTCCAAACTTTATTACTGTATGTAACAAGGAATTTGTTCTCCTGAATGTAAGGACATCATGTTTCAACTTCATCTCTCAACAAAAGGTTAAGAACCCTGGTGAAGTGAGGGCAAAAGGTTACACATGACTAACAAGTGTCAAGCAGCTAATACCTATTGCTTTTGCATCTCCCTGATCTTTTGTTCCCTCTTTCTCCCTTCATCTTGAACCTGACTGCATGTACAATTCTCATATATGTGATCTTCACAGGTGTTTGAGGAGAAAAAAAATGCAAGTTGATCTCCAGTATGTACTATAAATCAAAAAAGTAGTATAAAGATAAAAAGATAAAGATTCAAGTGGACCTCTGGACTGCTAATGAACAAGTATTATGGGCTGTGAAAAGGAATTGAAAGTCCATATTCTTGGCTTGTGATGAGGACAAGATATACCATGATTAGGGAAAGAAAAGAGGAAAATGTGCAGACTAAAACTGGGTTATTTGTGGAGATATCATATATGGAAACCAGGAGATTAAGAATCATAGATTGTATTCATGCAGGACTGGAAAGATGTTTTATTATTTGGGAGAATAAGATGGTGTTTTCTTTTTTTGAAAGAAATTTAAAGCCCTACTACCAATCACAAATTAGCATGTCCTATGCATCACATATAACTTTCAAGTGAAATTTTAACTCATAAACACCTAAATATCACCTAGTAGGAGACAAAATAAGCACTTGTGGGAATTCTTTCTGAGCTCATGAATCTACTTCTGGGGAATTTTCTTGTACAAATAGCCATTTGGTTACCAAGAGGTCTGAATAGGGTTTTGATTCATCTAGGGATAAGTGCAGAATAGGCACACATATGCCTAACAAGTATATGTATATTTTTAGCACTTTGAAGCTGTTGCTGATTGCCAGTGAGCTTAGACATTTCTTTTTACCAAAGGCATGTCACTATTTTTAACTGGCACTGAGTCAGCCTGGAGGTACATATAGAAGAAAAATGATATCTTTAATGTTCAGGCTACCAAATTATGTTCAAGCTGTGAGGGATTCAGTGGCATTGATTAAAAAAAAGCCTTCCTTCACAGGCCTTCTTTTTTAACTTTTGTAATTGCAACTGTGTGACTTAGTATGTATGTGACTTCACTACTTCCTTTGAACATTTTAGGCTCTTATACATGGCAAAGTGTCAGCAGTGAAAGTATCTCCTTGAATGACAAAATCAACAGATTTTAGTATGTTATTCATCTCTTTGCTTTCCACTCCTCCAATCTGGAAGCTCTTACCAGAGTTGAAGGTTCCCATTCAAAGCAATATGTTTTAATTTGTTACCAAGATGGCTTTCCATGAGATGCTTATTTTTGTGCCACTTAGAGAGATGTCCACTTTGATATCTGGAAGCCAAGAGAAAAAGGAGCACAGAAAATTGTGATGGAAGAGATTTGAAGTTCTCCTGTGAAAACTTAGGCAATTACAGATTAAAAATTCCCATCTTATTCCTGATATATTGTGGACTGTATTTGCTGCTTACCTTAAGTATAAATGATGTTTTATAGCAGTCAAGCCTAGCTTGATATATCACTCCTCTAAACTGGCAGAAAGCAAAAAAGACCTGAAAGTGCCACTGAGGGTTCTTATGTCTGTGCCAGCCAAATAACACAAAGTCATTCAATATTACCCTTCCACCCACAATCTTTTATCAGATGGTGCTATTCTTTACAATATTATTTTTTGTCTGAGTCAGAAATATATTTTCATTATTTATTTATAAAGCATACCAAGCTTTAAATAAAACATGCATCCAAATTCAAAGTTCTGTCTCTAATGTGTCAGTTATGTGACTAATTCATTAGGTTTGTCACTGACTTATGAATTATACAAGTTGCTTTTAAGATGTGAAGTTGATGTGGATTCATATTTCATACTTTGGAATGTAAATATCTGTTTTATTAATAGCTGTTTATAAAGAATGAGCTTAGCAGTTAATGCACACACTTAATATTGAAAATAGAGTTTGCCCCCCAGCACATTATTAAAATACAGATTTACCTACAAAGATTTCTATCTAAAGTCCTGTTTAAGAAAAGAAATAAATTTTTTGCCTTACTAAGATGGATTCTTCTGTTTTCCTTTTGGGGATAGGTGGGAGGATAGAAATGGGGAGACATGAATACTTGAGGTTCACACTGTCATCAAGAGAATCTGTGTCACATATTTTTGTTACTTCTGATTCTGTCTGTGCAATAACGAAAGCATATCAATCAGTATTTTAAATCTGTAGAGTTGGGATGTCATACCTCAATTACGTCCCTATCTCAATCATATGACAATAACGACATCAAATCAGGAATAAACCAGACATCTAAGCATGATAGAAGCCAAGTGCTTAATGCACACAGGAAACAAAAAGTTCTATAAATTCAAAATTTTTCACTAATGCTAGAAATAAGTAAACCTGCTTTTCAATAAGTTTGCACCTTTCGTTCTCTAATTCTTCCAGAGAGGATAAACCAGATGTCTTTTCATTCTCTGCCACTAAGCAGGGACAGCACTTGGTGTGGAGAGTAGATCAGGAAATGGCAGTTGACTGGCCAGTTCACTGCTGCCACAAGGAACACACAATCTGAACTCTCCTGTCTCCTGAGAAATACAATACCATTCTCAAAGAGATATCCCCCTAACTCTTCCCAAATGGGCATCAATGTAAATTATTTGTAATAGAAAGAACTTGAAATTTGTTTCAGATTTGACTGAAGTTGGTAAATAGGATTCAAGCCTTATTAGGTGAGAAAGAGAGTTGAGTGTGTAAGCCACATGTCCATAACAAAACAGCCTGAAAATTAAATTGTCATTAAAGAGCACTAGTACCTGTTTTCAGGATTTTAGGTTTTCTGTTTTATGGAAAGGAACATTCATAACACAACAGCTTCACCAACTCTAAGAAGTTTTGTCTGAGCAAAACTTCTCTGCAAAGGTTACTTAAGATAAATGAGCACTTGAATGCTTATGCTATATGCATTTTATTCATGCCTGGTGATGGCTAATACATGGATCTGTGAACCCTCAAAAAAACCCCAAAACAAAACCAAAACCCACAACAGCGTCTTCCTTTTAAGAACTCCAACAACGGGATCCCATATATCTGGAAGTAACCCATACTGTAATCAGTTAATGAGAACTTACAGATTTGTTAAGCAACAGTCAAACAAAAAGTATATACCAAACCCCTGGTGAAGGTAGCATAGAAGTACATATTCCTGTAGCAAGATAGCCATACTTTGATATCTGTTCAGGAGATTTGTGACTGTCTCTCTGAAAAAGTCATCCTTCTGTCCAATACTAGGTCTGTTACTTTTATGTGAAGTTGTGGGGTTTTTTTGCAAATTACTCTGAGTTATATCAGACATGGGAATACATGGGAATACATGGCAGGGGGGCTGGAACTTGATGCTATGTAAGGTAACATCCAACCCAAACCATTCTATGATTCTATAATAAAGCTAACAAAATGAAGTTTCAAGACACTTGATAATAATACATTTATATACCCTGAGTTATACTGATCCAGACAGGATGAAGTTGCCCCTTAGTTTGCTTTCTTTTCCTTTATGTCATCCACATTTTAAAAGATACAGGCAAGGAGGTAAAAAAGGAACACCAGACAACATGATTGTACTAACATCACTTTACTAAGAGAACTGAAGTGAGTGGCAGGCAATCTGAGGGAAAGCTTTACACAGACACCCCCCATCCCTGCACACACACACGCAAACTTATTGTTAACTGACTTCTGGTGTGCTGGTGAGTTGGCACAGTTGAGTCAATAATTTCATTATTCTTTACTATTTTGAAAATATTGCAATCTCAGTAGGTCAAATTATGTTCTTGGTAATTAATATCTATGTACCATTTGATCTTTTATTCAGGGACAGTTATTCCTGATTTATACTACTGTGGAAGGCTTTATGAATTCAGTTGGGTTTACATCTTTCAACCAGAACAACCTTTGTCCTAGTGACTGAGACACACTTTCAATGCATAGAGAGCAGAGTAGGTCATCCAGAATAAATTAAAGGACTTTAGAGTCATACTCTCAATGATTTCGAGACATATAAAATTTGTGTAGCCTTTTCCTGCTAGTGTTTCTCCCAAAGAGTTACCGTTTCCTTTATTAAACATACAAGAGATGCCATAAAATCTATTTGTTCAAATTTTAGATTCTAGCCTTTTAAAGCTTTTAAGTCATTCAGCCAGAAGTGATTTCTTTATGCATGCATGAAGCTTTTCTCGCTAGAACTATTTTTCTGGAGATACAAAATTCCATGATTGACTTGACCTTGAATTGTTTATCTCTACAGCAAAATTCCTTCTGAAACAAATTTATTAGGCCAACAAGGCACAGAAGTTGCTTGCCTTTTACCCTGTTCCTGCTTCTCTTCCTGCCATTGTCACTGACCTCAAATCCCATAGAGGAAGGTGAACTTGAAAAATTGTATGAGCTGATTGGCACATACTATAGCTTGCAGATGCATGGTGTCAAGCTCTCATTTCACTCATTCTTCTAATAAAATCTACTGGGTGATATGGTGTTATAGAGGGAGAATAAAAGGGAAAACAGAAGCATTTGAGGAATTGGTATGGATAAGTTATTAGGGATTTCCTATTTTGAGACAAACTATGTATTCAAGGTCATAGGATGATGTAACTGATCTTGATAAGCCTCATAGACACAGGATTTTTTTAATGATCAGCCCTTTAATTATGTAAGCTTCCTGAAAGTCTTTGAATCATCAATCAGTGAGGCATGGAGCAACAACAGCAAAAGCTACAGTAAATTCTGGAAGCTTAGCACTAGGATAAGCTGGACTAGAGGTTCTTGAAATCAAGGAAATGCATACAAGAACCAAAAGACCCACCAGGAGGAGGCAGCTCTCATGGCTGATGTGATGCTGGCGTTTGCCAGGAGCAATTGTAGCAGATTGCAAGAGGGCAGGGGCACTGTGAACTAAGAGGGCAAACAGGGTCTGAAAGATCATCCTAGACCCTCAGCTGTAGAAAAGTCCAGAATCTGGAAGTTCACCTTGGACCTGAAGGCCCCGGTGGGTGCCATGGTTGCAACACATTCAGACAGATAAGCTTCTTGAGCAGGTTGCCATGTTGTGTTAAGAGCTCACCAGGCAGAGTACTAACTGCAAATGTGAGTGAGAGATTGATACATGGTGTTATGCACTGATCCAGGCAGAGCAACAGTCCTACCTTAAGACTGTGGAAGTGTAAGGCAAGTTAGCTTTCAGCCCTGAGCTGACATGCTTGGTTGATTCACAAAACAAAGGAAACCGGCTCTTGTCTCTGCTCATAGCAGAAGGAAGAGTCTCCCCTTTGTTACTGTTGTGTTCTTAAACAACAGATATGATTCATCGGGGTTGGAAGGAGAAGACTCCCTAATAAGTAGTCAAGACCAAGAATAGAGCAAATGGTTCATAGCTGGTACAATCAATCATCCATATAAGAATAAATGCCACAAATAAAGCATGAAAGGTGTTAAGTTATTGGAGATTCCACACTGAGAAGCACAGAAGCACCCATATGCCATTCAGACAACCTCTCTAAAGAGCTTTGCTGTCTACTGCATGCCTGCATTCACCATGTGGCAAAGAGGCTACCAAACCTGTTAAAACCAAGGGACTAGCATACCCTCCTACTCTTTCATATAGGGTCAAATAAGCCTGAAATGATGAGATTGTAAAACATCAAAAGGGATTTCTCATGCAAAGATATTTAAGGTTTGGGAGTGCAGATAGTGTTTTCTGTCTTCCTAGCTGGACTCTGGGACCCAAGAAGAAGGAAATGAATGGATCAGGTGAATGACTGGGTTTGTGACTGTTGCTAACCTCCAGGTTTTGGATTCTACAACCTTGGATGCACCTTTGAGAGACCAAATATGTTGACATCAAATCGTGTACACACGAAGTTGAGTAAGAGTGTCCTGGGAAGCAAGTTGGCTGGGCTTACCTGCAGAGTTTTAAACTAGTTTCATTGTAGGAAGTGGAAGTACATTTAGGTGTCAGAGAGGAACCAGGAAATGCTAATACTTTAGGAAGTAGTAGAGAAATACCTGTAATTGTCCCAGAGGAATCAAGGAGGGTTCATTTCAAAAGGTGAAGAGGTCGATAATGCACATGACGTGCCTCTACACCAATATGGCCAGCATGGGTAAGAAGCAAGATGAACTAGAAACTAAGGTGCAATTCGAAAACTATTACCTAACTGCTATTATGGAAATTTGGTGACATGAATCACACAACTGGAACACTTCAAGGGCTACAGGGTTTTCAGAAGAGAGAGGCTGGGAAGGAGGGGAAGGAGTGTTGTGCTCTGTATTAAGAAATGGATAGATTGTGAAGAGCTGCCTCTGAGAAATGGCCACAAACAGGTCAAGATTTTTACCTCTGGATAAAAATGAAGGACAAGATCAGCAAGGGACACTTTGTGGTTGGTGTCCACCAGAGGCCACATGATTAGGGGGAGCTTGTTGGCAAGACTTCTCGCTTCAGATACAGAAATCATTGTGCTTGCAGGCTGTCATCCTTTTGGGGGATTTCAGCCGCCTGCATGTCTGCTGGGGAAGTGGTACAGCTGATGGCATGCAATCCAGGAGACTCCTGGAGTGCATTGAGGACATCTTCTTGGTCCAGGTATTGGACAAACCAACCAGAGCAGAAGTGTTACTGGACCCGGAGGTCACCAGTGCCACCAGAGGATGAACTCATTAGAGAGATTAAGACTTGGAGGCAGCATGGGCTGTAGCGACCATGCCCTGCTTGAATTACTGATCTCAGGGAATGTGGGTCTTCAGATAGGGCAGAGTCAGAACCAACCCTGAACTTTAGAATAATGAACTTCCACCTGTTTAAGAATTAGTTGATAAGATTCCCTCAGAAATTGACCTTAGGGACAGAGGAACTGACCAGAGCTGGCAGCTCTTTGAGGACACTCCATGCCCATGTGTAATAAATCAAGCAAGGCAGGCCAGAAACCAGCATGGCTGAGCAAGTATCTCCTCCTCAAACTGAGGATTAAAAAAGAAATGCACAGCCAGTGGAACTAGGGAAAGATGACCTGGGAAGAGTATGGATGTGTGTAGGGATGGGATCAGGAAAGCTAAGACACAGATGGAATGGGACTTGACGAGGGATGCTAAGAGTTATCAGAAGGGATTCTCTAAGTATATAGGTCAGAAAAGAAAAGAAAGGCCAAGGACAGAAACGTCCACCTCTAAGTGGGGGATGGACGAGCAAAGTCCCTCCCACTGTAAGTGAAGAGCAGGTTTGACATCACTTGAAACTTAATAGGCACAAGTCTACAGGACCTGATGAGATGCAACCCAGGGTCCTGAAAGAACTGGCTGATGCTGCCATGCTACTTTGCATTATATTTTAAAAGTCATGGCAGTCAGAAAAAGTCTCCAGTTAATCAAAAACTATTTTTCAAAAGAGGAGAAATGGAAACACAGCAAACTACAGACTGGTGAGTCTGACCTCAGTGCCTGGGAAGTTCATGGAGCAGATCCTCATGGGAGCAGTGTTAAGGAACATAAAAGACAAAGGCATGTAGAGATCTGAGACAGCGAAAAAAGCTCCACTAATGACAAATTGTGCCTGACTAATCTGGTGGTCTCTCATCGAGTCCATAATGGCTCACTAGCAGAGATGATCCCCTCAGGATGTAGATGACTGCTTCCCGTGGGGAAGCTATTTCAGCTGTGTCCTTTGCAAAGACAAAAGAGACACCATCCTGCCGTGCAGGGTTTTCCTCTGCTCCCTTATCTAACACCCAGCTTGTAGCCTGAGGGGTTGGGTATCCACTGGGCAGCTCCTGCAAACTATCCATCATTAGCAGTTCATCACGAATGATGTAGAGGGGAGTAGAATACTTTGGTTACACCCACATAATGCTAAACTAGCATTCTTTTCCTGCAACCCAGGACACAGAGGGACTGGACACACTTGAGAAACAGATTCATGAGAACTTCATGAAGCTCAAGAAGTCCAAGTGCGAGGTCCTGCACCTGGATTGAGGCAATCCCAGGATTTGCAAAATATTGGGACTGCTTCCAACTCTGTATATATGCAAGAATCTGATACTATCTAAAATTAAACTAAGGTTTTGAATTTTTTGCTTTTAGATTTACCTGCAATGTATATTCTTTTATTAATTACAAAAGGTAAATTTAACACAATATAAAATTTCTTGTGAGGGGATGTTTTAAGGTAGTGTTCCATATGTTTGGCAACATCCTTAAACTATTTGTCTATTTTATAAAACAAAAACTTTAAAATAATTTATGACAGTACTGGCTGGTTACATGATAAAATTTACAAGATAAATGAAGTCTTGGTTGCAAACATTAAAAATTCGTTGAAGATTTTGCCAATAAAATTTCCTGAAACCTAAGGTCTTACTTTTCTCTATGCTAGAGAACTCTTTAAACCGTAGCATAGAATATACCAGTATCTGTCAGCAGTGAGCTTTTTCCTCCTAACTTCCTTTAAGTCTCCTAACCCACATTCTTAGCAGCTTTTGTTCTCTTAATACACAATAATTTCTGGATATCTTCTCTCATCACTCCTAGAAAAAACTGTACAGGCATATTTTACTCCGGTTTTTCAACTAGAGAGACATGAAGAATTTCTGTTTGTTTGGGCTTTTTTCCTGGGATAAAGATACTGCATGTTTGGAAATCCAAATCTGCTCTCATAATATGCATAGGCAAATTGTATGGCATAAAGAGAAAATGTATCCTGTCTGGAGCAGCCAGGTGAGCACATTATGGAATAATGAGTAAGCAGCTGGACAAGCCTCAAAAGCACAGCATTGAGTGTAAAGGTGAGAAGACAACAGTACAACACTTGACAAGTAGATCTGGTGATTCCAAATGGTATATAGCCTGGATAGATGTGAGGTGGCCCATTCTTTATAGTAGTCTTTGACTCAGTAGAATTTCTTACAATTACTCAAAAGTTAGCTGTTACTAACTGATCTCACTGTAGCAAATGAACAGCTTCCGTTTTCAGAGGCCTGCAGGTATATAGACCAGATTGTGTGAACTCAATGATTACTCCAAATTTCTACCTGACTGGGATACTGTAGATATACTCTATTATGTTTCTTAGGGATGTCTTGAAAATATACTAATTATAAAATCTTTTGATATTTTTTCCTCTGCAGGTTCATAATATTTTTTTTTTCACACTGGTAAGTCTACAGTAACATAAGTTTTATCAGCTTGAATGGGAACAGAATTCAATTTCTCATTAAATGGCATTTTTTAGAATCCTTTGTTTCTTAAGGAAAAAAGACTAGTTTTTATTTCACAATTTGCCATATTTTCCTAAATCATAAGATTACTTGTGTTTTGGAGCAGGACACACTAAAATACTTTTCTAATGTGTGAAGAAATTCTGAGGTATGAATTTGTTAGTTCCCTTGATAGTGGAAAATAATATCTGTGCTACTTATTAATTTTAAATTGACCAATAAATGGAAGGTGGTTTTATCTACATAGAAATTACAGGATAATTTGGGCAAGAATAATACTTGGAAATATTTAATAGTATTCTGAGCACTATAATATTATGAGCATTTCCTCTTCTCTCTTCTCAGACAAGGTGGTACTAACACTGAGAATGAGAAAGAACTGCACTGGAAGCGTGCTGTTGAATACAATCATTTTAATCATTCTCAGCACCATGTTGTAAGGTATCCAACATTTATGACAAATTATTCCACAAATCTCAGATGAGACATATCAGTAAAAGTAAAACATTTTTATATAAAGGCTGTTTCATTAATCAGAGCTAAATGTGTATAGCTATTGAAATAACGTCTCACAGAAAGCTAATGGGCCGTATTGCAGTATCCTTCCTGGGGTGAAGTTAGTGACGATGGACTCAGCATCTGCAGAACTAATAATTTAGCAGCAAATTACTACACCTGACTGTGTGGGTAAAATGCCATTCTTCAGCAACAGTTTTTCACTATAAATAAGCAGTTTGCATCATAACATAGAACAACTTTACAATATAATACATTGCTTTTTTTTTTGGTGTGGTCTCTTTACCAGTTTGTTTGTTAGAGTGTGTTCTGATTTCTGATTCTTTCTTTATCTTTATCAGAGATATTCAGTCTCACAGTGATAACTTTACACTTATTTGGTATAGCCAGTAGAAATGAGAAGAAACACATTTCAAAGGTTTCCTAAACACCGAAAATGTTTCAGCCAATGTATCATATTTATTGTGCAAACGTGTTATGGAAACATTGGGGTGGGGTGTTGGGTGCAGGGAGGGCAGAGAACCAAAAATCATCTGCAGGTCTAATAATTTAGTACAGTAAATAATATACTTGATGTGGAAACTCTGCATGCAGAAAGCTATTTCTCAGTACTAGTGTTCTCATGATACACAAGCAGTTTCTAGCATCCAGTTACAATAAAATTAAACTGATGAACATTGCAACATTACGGAGAGGTCAAGTATGCATTTTTTTTAGACTGGGTTTTATAAGGTAGCTTGTAACAAAGTTTAGAGTAGACCAAGAAAGATATCTTTAAATATCCTAGTATAAACTGGGATAACATATTTACAAAGAACATTACACCAGACATCTGTGCCACTCATCATATGTATCTGTGAATAATTTGATCCTCTTTCCCTGGGGTTCTGTAGATGCTGGTTTGGGCAATGCATATTGAGATTTAGAAGGCTGAGATCTACTAGCAATATCAATCTGTTCCCACAAAAATATTAATTAATTGTTAAAATTATTTAATTTTTAATTAAATGTTAAAAAACTTTGGCCTTCAAGAATAGCTTTTCTCCATGCCTTAAAAACTGCCTCTTTCTTATTTTCATCCATTTCTTAGAAACGAATGGGTGTCCTGAGAAGAAATGTAAAAGGCCAATAAGTCTCCAGACCAGAGTTACCATTTTCTAGGGAGCTCATCTACTCTCACAGAAATCTGTTTCCTCAGCCTTGTACACTACACTACCTCGCACCCATCCCAAAAAAAGGCCTTCAATTATTTAGAAGAGTGTATGTAGAGCCTTAAGAAGTTATTAGAGATTTCAAGAAGAAAGAAGATTGACTGGAGACAGGAATAAAAAAATCAATGAGTAAGATGACTGATGGATTCTTTTTCTGCACCAAACGACTTTTTTTTTCTGCTAATATATTTCTATAAGAACGTATAATTAGGTGGGAAGGAATCAAATAGTGTTTCTAGAATTGATGAAAATGCTTCAGATATTGGATTTTATTGTCTTAATCTTCCCCTCTGATAAAGGGGATCAAGATCATCCAATGTTACTACTTTTCTCAAAGAGAAGAATAAAAAAAGATAATATGTAACTTTACATTAAATGCTTCTAAGGTAGTTGCAGCAAGCATGGATGTACTTTTACCTCAACTTCATGATACTGTCTATTGATTCTTTCCTGTGGATGCAGAACTCCTTTCAAAAACAATGCAATTTGGGATGTATATTGTTAAAAGTAGAATTTACGTAACCTGATTCATGATAGTCTGGTTATAGAAGTCTTCTGAGTTTAAAAATTATTTCCTGAATTATGAATGATATAGAATTCTTAGTTCAAATTTGACTTAAAATACATGGTTAGTATACAGCTGAAGACATACCAATAAAAAACCAAACAAAACTCAAACAAAAAAACCCAAAACCCAAATGCAAAAAGAGATAAAGTGTTGAAATATATAAAAAACTACCTAAGAACATAAATTCTCCTTAATGACAAAATTTGGTATTAAGGTAAATTATAAATATATTGTGGATTTCTTTCTAAGTTTGTTAATTTTTTGTCTAGCACTATGAACAAATGTCATAGTTCTTATGGGAAGGAAATGGAAGGAAAAATGTCTTTTTTTTTAGAGCCAAACCTAACTCTTATTAAAATCAGAAAATTTCCAGTTGGACATGAAACTATGACAGTTAATAGACACAGGAAGATAGAAAAATAGTGATGTAGATTTAAGTTTGGCCAGATACAAACTATATCCAGCTGACTTTTACACAATGGTTAAGATATGTTCAGGGTGTCTGCAGTACACCTGGCTTCATTAAAAGAAGAACATGTGTCACGATCTGCCAAGTTGATATAAAAGTCTTTTTTTTCTCTCAGAAATATGTTAAAGATGGACAAACTATGCTGCCTTGCTTGTGAACCTCAAAAAGAGTGAAGGTGCAGTGCAATATTATACCTAAAATTACTGTTAATATTGATTCAGATGCAATATTGGGCTTTCAGATTTATGGAGTTGTATATTGTGGCAAATACTCTTATTTTTAGCTGGACATTACTACACAACTATCACTGATGTGATGAAACAGGTAAGACTCATGAGCTAGAGCACAATGCAATGGAAATATGTTAAACTCAGGTCCTGGGTTACAATATGGGGTGTAAGCAAACTATGTATTCTACTCCCATCTACATTATGCCTGATGATCTGTTAATGGTGGCAGCAACAGCTGCCCCAGTGCACATCCGGCCCCTCAGGCTGCAAACTGGATGTTAGAGAAGAGCAAGGAAAGAGGCATTGACTCAGCCATGATAACTACACCCAACCTAAGGGGGTCATCTCTGCCAATAGGTCATAATGGCTCAACAGCCCCAACAGGCAACTAAGGATCCAGCCATCCAGAACCCCCGGAAATATCCTGTGTCTCGTAGGATCACATCATTCCATTGTGAAATGCTCTGACCTGGGGGAAGTACTGAACATTCCTGCCTGAATGTAATCTGGACACTCTGGGGACTTGAAAACTTTGGACCATCACTCAGAGGATCCCCAGGACCCCCACAACTTCCAGAGGACCACCACTTTCAGTAGGACTGCAACCACCATTTCCACAGGACTGCAACCACTGCTTGATTGGACTGCAGCCTTGACCCTGACCAAGCGGGTACCAGGTTGTACTCTGACCTTCTGGTTTTAAACTGGTTTTCCTGTATCAGTGCATTTATTGTAATTTCCCCATTAAAATTGTAACTACAACCTGAAGTCTCTCTTATGATTTTGTGTGGGGGTTAATTTCTCTTCTGGTTCACTTTCAAACCAGCACAACACAGAATTCATTAGGAAAAGAAGTGTAGCTCACAGTTTTCACAAATTCAATGCACATCATTATTCCACCATTGTTCTGAAACCTTTGTTTTTATTTGCTAGTTTTTGCTGTTATTATTACTGTTATTATTACCAGAAACACATGTATTCAGAACTTACTCCTGCACACAAAACTGTGCTACAGGGTTTTTTTTAATTGTAACTGATTGCTATATAACGTGTACCTGATAGTTTAATGCTGCACCTGTACCATCAAAAATTAGTCAGAATTGAACTGCTTGGAAATTGAAGTTAGAATACAGCTGACATTCAATCTTAGTCACTGAGGCACAGCTAGAAAAGAAGTGGTTTATGTGAGGTTAACTCTTTGAATACTTGGCATTTTCAGGAAAAATAAACAAACAAACAACTGTTATTTGAGCAATTAGATTGGTTAAAAGTCTTGCTTTCATTTAAAATGAAAAAAAAGGGACGAGCTGTTACTTATGCGGAGAAAATATCACTCACATTTTCCAAAGCTAGTGAGCTTTACCCTCCACCAAATGCTTTTCTTTTTTAAAATCATAATTGTTAATAATGATTGATTATGATGATAATGTCATAATAGACTTTACATTACAATTTCTGAACCACTGAGCTAAGCCATAGTATGTAGAGTATTTTTATCCCCACCCCAGTTTAATCAATAATTCAAACCCTAAATTAAACTAAAACAAAGACATCCAGTTTCTAGAGGTCTTTTAATTCATAGGGCTCTTCCAAAGAGCAGCTTTTTCCTCCCCCACTCTCTCTTAATCATAACTGACTTTCAGGAACTGCTGAGCTCTTTATAGAAACTGTAAAAGGATAGGTCATGCCTCATGGTATACATTTCAAGGCAGAGCAGGATGAGTAGAGTAATTTAGCACCAGATTATTTGGTTTAGTACTTGCCCATGTGTGATGGCTCTTTGATATGCTAAGAATAAAGTCTATTGCACATAGATTTTACATTCTGTTTTAATATCTAGTGTTTAAGATGAATGACATAATTATACAGTAAGAACACTAAATAGGTATCTTAGTTTGAAAGGCA
>WBMZ01012885.1:0-126132 GCA_013400975.1 Atrichornis clamosus | reverse complement strand
CGTGGGTGGGCGGTGGCGCGGGGCGGCCCTGCCGACGTGTCGGCCGCCGCCGCGGCGGCTCCGGCCGGGTTCGGCCCCCCGGGGCCACGTTGGGTGCCGGGGGAGCGGAGCCCGGGACGGAAGTGTTGCGGGCAGCCTGCGTGGCCCTGTCGAGGGGTGGCTTGTGTGCTGGCGGCCCCGGGATCTGCCCGTTTTCTCTCTGTTTTGCCTTGCGGCAGAGGAGGCCGGTGCTGGTGTAGTAGTGGCATGTTTTGAGGCCGCCGGAGAAACGTGTTCTGTGTGCTGCTTGCCTTTGGTCCCGTTGTGTTTACCGCCGCGGAGGAGTTCAGTGGGTAGTTAGTCAGAAGGAGCAGGGTGGAGGAAGAGATGGAAGCGAAGAAAGGAATTTCTCCAGGAAAAAGATGGGAGCGTGAAAACAGGAGGGAAAGTTGCTCGATTTTTCTGCGCTTGTTTACCAGCAGTTAAAGTGCTTGGACTAGTGTTACAATACTTCGTAAAACCAGGGTTTGTAATCTGAAAAGATAACTTTCTGCCATGTTAGGAACTTAATTCAGTACTGTCTCCATTTTCTCTTATTTAATTTCTCATTTCTCTGTTTTATCTAATCTTAAAACTTTTTGACAGAAACCTTATGGGAGAATTTGATATTTGTGGCTCATAGTGCTGGCTTCTAGTTAGTAGCTTGATGCCAGGCAGTGTTGCATATGTGATAGATTTTTGGTGTGTGTCGCAGTATTTTGCAAACTTCTTGTTTGTGCAAGTATGTGTGCACCTCCATCAAAGAATTGTCTTTCCTAAATCCACCATCTTTTTGTTTTTGTTGTTTGCTTGTTAAAGTTAAAATTTAGTAGGAGTGCTCCTTTTTCTCTCCTTTGCCCCAACTTTATGCCTTCCCAAGAGGGTGGAGATAGATTTCTTTATGGTTAAAGATGCAGTTTTTAACTGAAATGAAAAAACCATTGATCGCTACATTGTTATTGGTGGTGGTGGTGTAGGATTATGCAGTCTATAAGTGTCTGCTGCGATGCATGTATCCATAATACTCTCTTTAAAGTGCAGTAGTAGAATACAAACTCTTCCAGCTTGAAGAGGTCAAAATTATGGAAGTTTTATCATGGTGATATGTGTTGTTCTTCAGTGGTTTTCAGTGATAAGTGCATGGACTATTATAAAAGGTTATGTGTGTTGAAAAGACATTCCAGCCCCATCTTTTTATTAAGACAGAATTTGAAAGTAGGTTTGCTTGTAAGTGTGTTGCTTATGGACACTCCAGCATGATTTTTTCTTTTAGTTGTTAGATTGTTTGTAACAGGGAGAATTACATTTCCTGTCTTAGATGTTTGTTGGTATTTTTAGAAGGAGTGACTGTTAATGAAGCCAGTCTTAATATTCTCTTTCCGAAGCGGATTCATCAGTGATTGTTCTATTTAGACACACCTAGTTAGAAAAAAATGGAGATAATTGCCTCTTACCTGTAAGTGAGTGTGAGTTTTGGTAATTTTGTATTGTGGATGTAGACTTCTCTGGTGTGAACAAACAATGCGCTCCTGAAACCGGGAGAACACTCTGAGATTAAAAATGACACCTACCACTGTATCCTTGTGATCTTTTTTTTAAAAAGCTAGTCTGTCTCTTAATTTCTCAGTGATTCTTCCCGTGTGTTCTTATAGGCAACTTTAGTTACAGGGAGAGGATAGTGCGTATTGGGAGGCATGGTTTTCCAACTTTATGGAGATTTGGAGACTTGATTTTGGTAGAACTCTGGAAATACGTAGGAATTATATATTTAGAAAAAAGGTAATTTTTGCTGTAGATCTGTGTAAGGTTATTCACAACTGACAATGTTTTATCCCATATGACTAGTCTGGGAATGGCTATCTTGGAAGGATATGGTATTGGGAAAAGCAAGCTTTAATCGTGTTTAAGTGATTTCTTTTTCTTTGTATTTCCTTGAAATTGGTCCATCCACAAAGTTACAGAGATTTATTGATATTTCTTTACTGAATCTGGATGCTGTGCCAGCTTTATGGTGGAAAAGGATGTATCTGGATGTGTAAATGCTGGAGAAGTTAGAATTCTGAAAACTTGGGACTTTAAGTCGTCTGTAAAACATCCAATGGGGATTTAAGCTTACTTTCCATTAGGGTTTCTTGGTTGTTTCTTTGGTGTAATAATCTGTACAAAACAATTGTTTGGGGCTTTTTGCTTCGTTGGTTTTGCTGGGGGTTTTTTAAAGGGAGATTTTGTTACCCTTCATAAAAAGTTTCACCACAGCCTGCCTTTTCACAGTGCTCTCATTTCACACATGAGCTCCAGATTCATGTTTCTCCCAAATCCAGGCAAATGGGTACCAACTAGTATTTGAATTATTGTTGCTTTTTTTATATGTTCATTCAGTGTTCCAGAGACTCCATTGGTAATGCTGTCAAGAGTTAAGTATTTATCTCTTGCTTTTGCTAGACTCTTCTAATTTTTCAAAACCACTTTTGTTCTGTGATTTGCTGTTAAGGGACTAGTTGTTCTTTGCCTTTGGTTTTGTAGAATGCAACATGAGGTCATTACCTGGTCTTGAATGTCATGTTGTTCCCTTTAAAGGAGCAATACAGTGTGTTTCTCTGGGTTAGCCCCTCTGTGGAGGAGTACGTGGTGGTGTAATATTTGGCAGCCTACAAGGAACAGGTAGGTAATTTTTTTTTATGCTCTAGAAAGTTTACCAGAAGGTACTATGCTTATTACAGATTATGTCTTTCTGTGGACATGTATCTGGCAATGATTCTCTCATTCATCAGTAGACACCACCCAGGACAGCAGAAAAATCGAGAATTGCAACTTCCAGGAATATAATTAGGAGACCGTTTTTGCAACTTGTTTTGTGGAACTAGGTCGCTACAGCATTAGTGGCCTGGCTTTAGATTCCCTACAGCTGACATCTCCAGAGGTCTCCCAGTTCCGTATCACCTGCATCACTTGGTTCTCCATCTCGCATGCTCTGCACCCCAGTCCTACTCTCAGACCCAGTTCCATTCTTTTTTTCTTACTCTTACTATAGGATGTAGTCTTTAAGCTTCAAAGACCAGCCCGCAATGCAAGCGGTGGTGGTTTTTGCTGGTGCCATTTGTCAGGATTTCTTATGAATCAGCAAAGATCTACATCTAATCCTAGTCCCGTGTGAAGTAGGGAGTGAATGGATGGTGGTGACACAGCTAGGAAGATAGAGCAGTGACCATCAGGACCACATGGCCTTTCCAGATACTCTTCGCTGGCTTCAAGCTCGTTTTAGTTGACAGAGCCTCTGTCCCTGTGCTCCTCTTCTTTGTGCGTATGCGTAAATGTGTTGCGTAGAGATACTTAAATCAAGTGCTTAATTTGTAGTAGAAGGGTAAATAAGTAAATCTTAAAAAGAAATACATATAACTTGGTCTTTGAAATTCAAGAAATCATAGTTACAGTTGAATATATACCACTTGAAAACCATTAATACAGGGATAATGTTAGCCCCAGTCCTCTAGCTGTACAGTGAAAACATTGGGAATCTGGGCTGATGGCATTTTCGGTATGGTCAGAATACAAAACATAAAACTTTATCTGTAATAAACTTTTTGAAAACATTAAAAGCAAGACTAATTTCTGCCTTTCATAATTATGCAACAGCTGTGTCATACTTGAGGTGCAGAAAGGTACTACAAACTTCTGTAATGAGAAATTACACTCAGCAGTTGATACGTAACTTAATATTTCATATAGTATCAGTTACAGAATTGCCACAAAATGCAAAATTAATACATTTTTGCATGTAAAACTTTTAATTCGGTTAACAACACTATGTATGTTTCGTAGAAAGTACTCACGATGCTGTTTAGGTGAAGTATGACATTTAATAATAAAGTGTACATCTGTGAGACGAGTTACAACTTGCTGCCTTCTGATGTTTATTTTGCTTGCATCTTCTCCAAACAAGGAGTTTGCTATTTTACAAAATAGAATAATAACAAATTCTTTCATATGTTGCTGCCGCTGAGATCTATTTTGTAGAAAATAAATCCAGACTAAGCTGTACATGTAACTCAAAACAGTGAGATTTTTTGAATTTGTGTTAGTATTTGAGTGTGACAAAGCGTTTTCTAACTGTATATGCAAAGTGTTTCATACTCTTGTTAGTTTTACTCCATGACAGCATATTAATGCATCTAATTACAGATGTAGTGCAGTATCTGAAAACGAGTTAGAGTGATAATTTGACTAGCAAGACCTGTGTTTAGACACAAAAAAATTTTAATGTTAAATGTAAACAGCTGCAAATGTGATTAGAAATATTTGAACACATTAATTTGCTTTGTCATTAAACTGTTGTTTGATTTCAGTAGGAAACTAAGTCATTATTTAATAATAAAAAGAGCTGGAAACATAATTCATATTTTAACTGGCAGGATACTTACAGGCTTTATGGGAGCTAGGTTTTTGTTTTTAAAATAAGAGTTCTGGCTATAATGGTTTAGAAAACTGTGTGAACCAAGATGCTGCTGTCCCTGCAGAGTCTGAACAAGGTCCTCAAAAAATGTTTGTAAAGAGAGACCATTTTTTCTTTCAGGTCTTTATAAAAAGTAATGACACTGATCATGGGAAATGCGAGAAAAATATTAGATTTAAATTACTGATGTTGTAATGTTAAGTGATGTATTGAAAGGCCAATAGCCTGTATCTTAAGCAGGAAAGCTGGAACAGAATTGTGATACTTTTAACATTATTGGGTGGGGGTGAAGAGAGAAGGCAAATGGTTAAAAAACTCATTTCCAAGTGTTGATTTAACAAGAAGGGATTCCAGGGATTTGATAGAGGCATAAAAATTGCTTGAGCAGTGCTGGACAGATAAAATTCGTACATGTTAAAAGAAGAAAGTTTTCCAAAACTTTTGCACATTTACATTACTGATAACTTTTGAGGGAGAGTTGTTAGTGTCACTGTTTGTATCTCCGTTATTGTTACGCTACTTCCATTACTGTTAAATACGAAAACAAAGCAGTGACTAATACAAAAAGTGTTAATACATTCAAGAAGCTGCTGGACACAGCAGCATATTTGAAGAATGTCACTCAGGAATTGGGATGTACCAAAATTTGGTTGCAGAGACAAGCAATAATTCAATCTTCTTTGAGTATCTTTATTTTGTAAACTGCTGCATATTGTCTACTCCATAACACCCCAAGTCCTTTAGGGTGTGCAGGAGGGTTGTCTGTTAGACCACTGCTCAGTCTTTGGGAGTGTACAGCAAATGAGCCGATAGAGGCATCACAGAAAGAAAGATGGTCAAGGTGTTGATAGTGGAGCTTTCTTTTGGAAAGCTGGATCAACTGTCCCATCCTCTGTTTCAGAGTTCATGTGAACTGCTAGGTAAATCATTTTGTCAAGAACTCACAGGTAGCTGTTAGCTATTTGTTCCTTATGAAGACCTGGTTTGGAATTTTGGGATCTGAGCATTCACACCTGCAACTGTAGTAGCTGAGCAGTGAGCTTCAAAAAAACACTTAATTCTAGAAAATCAAAGGTTCTGAAAAACCCATTCTTTGGCGTCTCTGATTGGGTGACTGAGTTCAGTGGAGGTAGAGTTGTAGTCTTTACATGCTGTGGTTTCCCTCTATTTCAAGAGAAGGAAAATACTGGTTAGAAGTGTTGTTAAGGTTAATTCATTGATGTTTTTGCTGCACTGAAATGCTGCAAAGAAAATGTTTGCAGGGAGAAGGCAGTGAGAAAATCCATAGTCAGTGCAAATTTTTTTGAATTGTGTGTTAACCAAGGGCTCAGACTGACCAAGGAGAACAAAACAAACAGGGACTTTCCTCTTCGTTTACTGAACATCATACACTCTGGTGCACTGAGTAAGGTGTTACTTTTTAAGAAAGGAATATAATTGAGTTAAACAGCATTTCCAGTTGATTCTGACATTCTGACATTGATACTAGGGATACATATATTTTAGTGTGAGAAAGGTTGTGAGTTTTCATGATTTTTGTTCTTGGAATCACTTGGGCTAAATTGTCCACATGCAATGTGTTCTTCCCCTCTACAGGATTTACAACAGTTGAGTGGATTTGATAACTGTAGGTTCTGAAAATGGGGACATACGGGAGAAGGGGTATCCAATACTTAACTATAGGCAGAAATGTCCTCACTCATACAGAAACAACATTATAAAGGTGCTGTGAGCAGCTGGACACATTAAGTTCAGAAAACTCAAGCAGAGTGCTGTTAGTGACTCAGGATGTGAGGATGTGTGAGGGGGAATTATTGCATGGACAGAAAATGAAAAGGTGTTTGCATCAGAAAAGCTGGTAGAGAATCTGAAGGAAAGACATCACTGCATAAAATATAATCTGTAATCTCCCTTTTTAAATACAAGAAGAAATCTCATGAATTCTCATGAATAAAATTGAACTGCTTTTTCATAGACTTTAATGAGATTGTGGAGAATTTTTTCATTGAATGTTCTTCAGGCTACCTCATATCCAGATCGAACAATTAAAACTTTGAATTTTATATTCAGCTTTCTACTCCAGATATTTTAACTACTTCAGATTCAAATGTGGCTGTCAGAGATCTTAAATCTTAGGTCCCTTTCCCTGAAGCATCGCTTGAGTGTCTAGTTTGAACTTATTCTGAGAGTTTTTTGTACCTAGTCCTCATGGTTATCCACGTTTTTATCTCAGTGTTGCATTTTGACAATTTTGATCCATTGAAGTAAGAGCATTTTGAATTCAGTGTGGATCATAGAGATAAGCACATTTCATTGTTTCAGAATATTCGTGTAAACTGAACATTTCCATTCAGATCTACTTAAAAATAAGCCTTATGTGACTTATTGTCATTTACTAAGTTTAGAAGTGAGATGTGTGCAAAGTAAAAGTTGTGAAGCAGCATCATAGAACCCTCAGAATTGTATTTCAGAGATGTGTGCAGGAAATGGCTTGGTTTCTACCACTTGAAGTTATTTATTTGAGCTTGAAATTAATTTTTAAGTATGGATAAAAAAAGTCACTGAAGCCTCTGACATAGGAAAAAATTGTTCTGCCCCGCCTGACAAGTTTGTTGTGAGGGTGTAGTTTGAATGAGTGGTAGGGGGAGGATGGAATTACTTGATGAAATTTTTTTGTTTTTAATGTTAAAATATTTTTTTTTTAAATTAGGCTTAGTCTGTGGTTTGCTTTTGTATGTGAATTCCTCTTTTTATTGCCCATTTCTCATTCTGCAGTGAATTTCATGCATGTGTTAGTTCTTTCTGTTGTGATTGCTTTATTTGGAGCTTCTAGGAGATTTTGTCTAATTCACCTCATGTTCAGTTGGAGACCTGGGTAAAACTTTTTTATTGCAATTAAGCACGGAAAGTGGACACAAGAGATCACAATGTTTTTCCCATTTGCACATGGGATATCAGGTGTAGATTTTGTCTTGCCAAAAGGCAGTCAGGAAAGTCTCCAGCAGGTAGAAATTAGTGGCCTTATGCTCCTTTGCAGTGAATTTTATAGATGCAAGTACGTTCTTCCAAATTCTTTACTCACAGGGACATTTCACTAGCATATATTGTTTACAGCTATCACTTCATATGATGTCCCCATATTACTTAAAATTTGTCTTAAATTTCACATTTTTATCAAAATGCTATTGAGCCTGTTTCACATTTGGTTTGTATCATCCCACTGTCATCACAGACAAAATTCAGCTGAAGAAAGATATTAATTTTTAAAAAAAGTTTTAAAAAAATATACTGCAAAAGTAAGATGAAACAACAGACAAAGTTCTAAAAAAAAATCATAACTGCTTTTTTTTTCTTACCTCAGGTCAGATTTGGTCTTCCCCCATCACTTCTGCCACTTCCTGGTGCCAGATTCTTTTTGGGAGGCAATGTTTCTTGTCTTGACTGACAAGAGGTGCTGTCTCTGGTAGGATAAATTACCTTCTTTGCTTTCTTTCTTTTTGTCTTTGATCTCTTATCCTTTACGCTCTTACTTTGTTGTCACTATTCTTTCTTCTCCTTGCTGTGCTCTCCCTCTCCTACTTTCCTCCTTTGAGTGCTCTTGGGTGGGATTTTCAACAGCCCCTGGGGAAGCTGTAGACCCATGTTGGGTTCAAGTGCAATAGAAATTTAATGCCTGCCTCTTTAAGCATCCTTGAAAAGCAAAGCTCTGGTGTTTCTTGGTGCACAACTTGCCCCAACTTACTTCACAAAACAGTTGTTGCTGAAAAGGCTTTAGGCGAACAGTTACAGAGATGGATTTGTGTTTTGGTTTTGTATTTTAGCTGATGAGATGAGGTGACTTCAGTAGTGAAGGTTTTATTAGGTTATGACTGAGGTATTCTTTATTTCTTGAGCAGAGTAATTGTTTACAAAACCCTTCAGTAACAGTTGATTCCTAGTGTAAATGCTATTTACTGTTAGATTATTGATACTAAAGCAACCAGTATTCTTGGCTAAAGGTGGTTTCTGATGGCTGGTTCTGTGAGACTGTATTTACTCTAAAAAATTGAAAGGATGAGGTGAAATCTATGTATAAACAGTGTAGAAATCAGCATAAATTAATGTATCAGATAAAAAAATCAATATTCTTATTAGGATTGTAATTTTAAAGCAATTTTCAAACCAGTTTTCAGACCAAGAGAGTTGCTTTCCAGATGCTTGATAGTAGGCAGGAACTTCATGGCATCTTGTGGAAATAAACACCTGGGTGTGTGCCTAGAACAATGTTAGCATTACTTGTCAGATGAATAGAGGCGCCCTGGAGGTGGCTGGTTGGAGAGCAGTGCTGTGAGCTGTTAGACAGGTGGTACTCTGGATATTTGAGATAGGTATGTCAAGTATCCTAACTCCAGCAGCAATAGACCATACACGATTTTCAAGATCAGAAATGCGTTAGGATATCGTCATGTAAGGATCTCTTGTGTGGTCCTTACTTGTGTGGACAGTGACTTCTGTCTTTATCTCCAAATAAATGATTCTATTAAGAATGCTCATGCAGTTTTACTGGAAATATATTTTTGCATAACTTACTTGTGTGTGTGTATTGGTTGTACATGCTTAGAAATCTGCGTTCATCTGGAATTAATTTTAAACTGCTGTAAGTCTTGGCTATAAACCTTTGTCAGTTGGACTTTCTTTTGTAACAGAATGAAGTTAACTTTGAAGAAGTCTGTGGTTTGGGCAAAAAGGCTTGTCTGTTCTCAGGATACCATCACACACTTTCACTTCAACAAAGCAAATACTTGAATTATATATATACTTTCATATACTTCTAATATAGGCAGTAATGCTGAGATGTGCCTAAGAGAAATGGTGTTTAGTGTACAGCTATTATGTGTATGGAAATACGCAAGCTGAGGTGTGGATTATCTCTGCAAGTGGAAAATCCCTGTAGTGGGAAGCAACTTGTGGTCCACCGATGAAATGGATCTGTGAGAGTGACTTCACCAAGGGTATAGTGCTGGAACAAAGGTCACATCTGGACTGACATAGTCTGACTTTGCCTGTATTTTCTGAGAGTAAATAAAGCCACTAACTTCAGCCCCCAAATTATTGCTACTATTATCACATGTCCAAAGTAGACTCTCTAAACCTAGTTGTGGAAAATGAGGTAAGTTTGGGAAAGAGATTTCAGGATGCCCTTGAAGAAAGACCTAAGCTTTACAAAAGTAAGCTGTAGAAAATACAGAGCTTTCTATGTTATGACTAAGCTTTTTTCGGTCTGAATATGCATAAGATGGCTCAGATGACCTTAATTCTATGCCTGTTTCCTGCTATCATTTCTACTGTTCTGATAAGATGAAAATATTAGTAAGTGTAGTTTGATCTCTGACTGTGTAGATGGAAGTCAGTTATTTCTGTTGTTAACCACCACCTGTAGATTATATTAATTAAGATACCTTGCAGATGGAAGAAGATGGAGTAGAAACTGCAGAGTGTCTTGACTCAGGAGTAGGTCAGACACATTTTCCTTTTCTCTTCTCCTTTGGTTATCTTCAATTTTGGAAAACTCCAAAGGCAAGTAAACCTATTTGCCCTCCTGAATCCAGAGAGACTGTTTACTGTGATGTGCAGGACATTACTTGCCATAAGGCCTGTGAAATGCCAGGCAGGATCTGACAACACACAGTGTTCCTTAGTCTGAAATACTTGGGAGGAGTAGAAAAAAGAGCTTGGTATTCTGCTATAGAAGAATGGCTTTGTAAGTGAAGATGTACAAGTAAAGATTCTTTAGAATATAAACTTCTCTTTATAGTATAGATAATTGAATTATTGACTATTACTGGTCAAATTTGTAGTGGTAGAGGTTGCTATTGATAACATTCTTGTGCTGTTGCAAATTTCTGTCTGAAGTTTATTTAGAAGCAGAGGATCTACAAGATGCAAACCCTTGAGTTTAATTGATGTCACATAAAAAAATTAAAGTATAAATGGAGGATTTTAGTAGGTTTTGGGGTTATCTTAAATTTTTTTAGAGTATTACCCAGCTCCTAAGTATTGGAGCCAGTTACTGGGAGGTGTCATTCTTATTGTACCTTAAAGCTCACTTAATATTTTTTTCCTGGAAGCATTATGAATTAAAAGAAAATGACCAGAAAGTGAAGGAATGGACTGTTGAGAATTGCATGCAAGAATACATTATTTGTCCAAGAATGAAGTACTTCCAGGTGATAATTGAATGAGGTGTAGTACTCCAGGCTCTGTCTTTGAGGATTACCACTGTATCTCTTCAGAGCAAGTATTTCAGGTCATCTGCTGATGAACACTCTTTGTCATGTTTGCATTAAATGTTGTGTTGAGCCTCTTCCAGACGTGTTTTTCCTTTCTTCTAGTGTCCTTCAAAAATTACTGCTTTTCAAGAAAGTAGACACTTTCTTAGGTTATGTAATGGGAGGACATTGCATTAAATGGCCCTAATTAGTAAGATGACATTGCCTCCTTGCTCTTTCACAGTGCTGAGCGTTTGGAGATCTTGGCAGCATACAGTAGTTTTAAAGGTCTATGCTGTAGTTTGTTCCAGTTAATCAAAAAAACTCTAGAGAAGCTGCTGGGACTCAGGAACGCCTCAGAAAGTGCAGAGGAAATCTGATGACCTCTATTCAGGATGGAGCAAGCCTTAGGGTTAAAGAAGACTAAGGAAGTTGTGTGTAATGATAAGATTGTTTTGTTTTCCTCCTGCAACAGCTGTATGCATCTTCTAATTGTACACAAGAAAAATGGATTCACTAGTACCATAAGCTCTAGGTTACAACATTCAGGTCTGTTGCCTGTACTGAAAGATGTCTGCAAATCAAAAATACCCTTACAAAACTCATAGCTGTAAAACAGATTTTGTGTGGACAGTATTTCAGGTGCATTTACATACCTCTTTCATTCTGAAAAATTTTAGTCTGATAGAACTGTAAACTTTGGGAAGGTAAGAGGTGTTGAATGACTTCTGCTGAGAGGTGTATCATTGAAGCAAGGTAGCTGCCAACTCCAGCACATGCCGAAGAGTCTGAAAGGAAAGTAGCTAATACTTACTGTGCCTTGTAATAGCTGGTGTGTTGTAACAGTTAATAGAGAGCTCAGAAAATCTATTAAAATAACAGCTGGCTTGAAGCTGTACCAGTACTGTGGACATCCTGTTCAGCTGCACAAGCTGAAGATGTCTCTTTATCTGTGCATCCCAGTGACATCCCTAGAAGACTGCCAGGGGAAATGGAAGGAGCATCAGGTTCATACCCAACCTCAATTTGCAGGTATCTGTGGACTAGAAGACTTCCTGTATTTGTGGTAAAACTAGTTGCATGTTTGACTCACATCAAACTTTAGAATCCAACACAGTGTGCAGTGAGGCAGTCTTAAAAAACTATTTACATGTTTAAAAGAAGGTATTAAGTACAGAAGATGCAGGTTTGAGGGTGAGTGATTTGCTTGTAAACATTCAAGAATATGAATCTCAACAGTTTAGTGGGTGAAAACCACCTTTCTGTTTGGAATTCAAGCGGAGTCCAGAGGACAATGGAGAACAGAGCTTATAAGTTAGTCTGAAAATGTAAAGAAAAATATTGTGCTTCCAAGAGGCAGAAATAGAGGTAAAACAGCTAAAATATCTCTCATATGTCCACCTTCTCCTACTTCATTATCTAGGTTTTCCTCAGCGGTATCTTTGTATTATAGGGTTTTTTTTTTTTAATAGATCATTTAAAACCTTTTTTTGATGAAGATCTGCCAGATTTGTTTGTTGCCGTTAATTTTTTCTTTATCCTTAAAATACTGTTTCATGCATTTTGTAACTGTACCATGATATCTGAGCCTATAGGAAGAACTAGTGAAACCTAAGGGGTGTTTGACGCTTGCTCTCCTTTTTTCTTAAATCATGTAGTGAGGTGTGTTTATTTTGTTGTTCAGCAAATAAAAACAATCCAAGTCTTGTTTAAGAAAATGAGCTAATTAACGTTAAAAAGATGTAAGTACTGAAGGCTGGCAAATGGCTGAGTTGTCAATACAGGGAACATACGAGCAACGTATAAGGAGTCCTGCAGAGGAGGACTTGGGCCTGCTGGTGGGTGAGAGGCTGGACATGACCCAGCCATGTGCACTCACAGCCCAGAAAGCCAAACGTGTCCTGGGCTGCATCCAGAGCAGCGTGGCCAGCAGGGAGAGGGAGGGGATTCAGCCCCTCTGCTCTGCTCTGTGAGACCCCACCTGGAACACTGCTTCCAGCTCTGGGGTCCTCAGCACAGGAAGGACATGGACCTGTCAGAGTGAGTCCAGAGGAGGTCACCAAGTTGATCAGAGGGATGGAGTGCCTCTCCTATGAGGAAAGACTGAGAGAGCTGGGATTGTGAAGCCTAGAAAAGAGAAGGCTTTGGGGTGACCTAATTGTGGCCTTAGAGTACCTGAAGGGAACTTACAGGAAAGTTGCAGAGGGACTTATTTACAAGGTTGTGTACTGACAGGACAAGGAGGAATGGCTTTAAACAGAGAGGACAGGTTTAGATTAGATATTAGAAAAAAGTATTTTAAAGATGGTGAGGCGCTGGAACATACTGCCCAGAGATGATGTGGATGCCCCATCCCTGAAGTGTTCAAGGCCAGGTTGCATGGGGCTTGGAGCAACCTGGTCTAGTGGAAGGTGTCCCTGCCCATAGCAGGAGAGTTGGATCTAGATGATCTTTAAGGTCCCTTCCAGTGCACATTGTTCTCTGATTCTGTGAATTAGCAAAGAAGTCTGTGCCATGAAGAATTGAAAAGAAGAGGAGGGAGGAATGGAACAAACTCAAAGCCTGATCGAAGTAAGCGTGAAAGCTTTTTTTTGCTTTAAGTTACTCTATTCCCACAGTGCTCTTCTGGTGTAGCCTTCCCATCCTAAGCAATTGTAGTTTCTGTGGGCATGTTACCAGACTGAGAAGCAGTTCTAGGTAACGAAGAGTGGGATAAAAAGGCAGGGCAGTCTACGTTTAGAGTAAGAAAAATACTGTAAGAAAGCCCAGGGTAGAATATTGCTATTATTTAAATTAATATATTGTATGGTTTTAGCCTCCTGTTGCCCCTCTCTCTTGTCTTCAGAGAAACTTAATTATTTTTACAAGTTACTAGACCTCTTGTGGTGTTAAGGAAAGACAAATTCCTTTTATGATACTGTGACGCCACTCAAAATGGTGATTTTGAAGGTAGGCTTTAAGTTTGAAAGTGTTTTTTGTGCTTCTTTCTATCACCTGAGTTGGTTGGGAGGAATCTAGGTGTGATTGCCATGTAGTGCATTGTAGATATTGCTGCTTTCTTTAATGAAGAGAAGAACCACTTGCACTTTTTTCCCTCCCTCTTCCAGCTGTTTTCTAGGTGTGTTATACTGACCTGCAAAGTGTGTATTTCCAGAAGACTTTGTGCAAGTCTATAAGTCTGAGCTATTGTGAAACATGTAATCACAAACCATTACTGCTAGAGCTGGAGCACTTGCTGCATGAAAACTTTTTTTTTATCTCTCACTTCTTAGCTCTTTGGTTTCCCAGCCTGTATTGCCTATTTTCTGCATTGTTACCTGTGATAAATCTTGCCTTCTTCCCATACCACAGCGGGAGAAAAGCTTGTCATGTTTGCCTGTTTGGGTAATGTTTAAAAAGATGAGGAGTAAGTCTAACAGTGCAAGAGGAGGTAAAGCTGAGTGTGTATTCCTTAGACCAGAGCTATGTCAAAGGTGTACCTAAATAGTTAATTTCTGCTAAGCTTCTCTTAGCCTCTGCCAAGTGTTGTGGTGTTTTTTTCCTTACCTGTCTGAAACAGTGGCTCATAGAAAAAGCATTCTTCAAGCATGTTTACTTCTCTGCTCAAATGGTGTGTACTATTCAATCCTCTCCCATACCTGATGGGACATGTGTCTTTTTCACTTTGTTTTTCCCTTTTTATGCCACTGTTCCTAAATTACACTAATCCAAAATCCTTCTTTTTGAGAAAACTATCTCTTAATTCTTTTAGAACTCAACAGAGAAGTATCAGTTCTTTTGATTAATTTCTTTTCAGGATTTTAGTGTTTCTTCATGTTTCTTAGATCTGTAAAACTCTTTTGTGTGTGATGTGCTTTGCCCCAGCCCAATTCTCTTTTAGCTGGTGCTTGCTTGAGCGGTCTGTTTCTGTTGTCTCTTTAGTTCTGAAACAAATTCAGGAACCTGGTCCTGTCCTATTGAATGAGAAACTTTGCCATTGATTTTACTGGATAGAGATGTAGGTTAGTGCTGTTACTGTTATTTTCTTGCCCAGGAGCTGTTTGTAGCTTTCTCAGTTTAAGTGTTTTTCTGCTGATAGAGTTCACATGCAGTTTGCTGTTTTCCAGATTAACAGAGCTGTTAAAAAAAATCCTGTCAGGTGCCAGTTCCTTTGCTGCCACACGACAATCTTTCTGTGCTCCATTGCAATCTCTTTATTCTTAATGTGTTTACAGTACTTCAGCAGGCTTTTGTATTGCAGTGGTTTTCATGGTCAAATTAAATTATATTAATTGAATGATAAGAGACATGTGAGACATTATCAAATACTATATTAGAAATCCAAATCGGCTTGATCAGAAATTCTGCATGATTCTTGCAGAGTGTTGGGCATGTTTTGCAAGTGCTTACTAATCACTTGTACCTGATGCTCTGGATGACTGAAAGTGTTGCGTGTATAATTTCAACAACCTGGGATGTGAAAGCTAAAATAGAAAGAAGTTCTTTTTGCAGCAAGCTGGCTGATGCTCATGGACCAAGGCTGAAATTTGCTGGGCCAGCTATACTGCTTGATTCTTTGTTTTTACACCAGGGAAATGATCACACTCAGTACTCAGCTCTGGTGAGGCCATGCTTTGAGTACTGCATTCAATTGTCTCCTCACTTTAAAAAGGATGTTGCAGTGCAGACCTGTGTTCAGAGGAGGGCAACAAGGCTCGTGAAAGGTCCAGAAAATATGGTATATGAGGAATGGCTGAGGGAGGTGGGTTTGTTTAGTCTCAGTAAGAGGAGGCTCAGGGGTACCTCATCTCTCTCTACAACTCCCTGAAAGGAGGGTGTAGTGAGGTGGGACCCAGTCTCTTCTATCATGGCTGCAGTGAGAGGAGCAGAGGAAATGGCCTTCAGCTGAGATGGGGGGTATTCAGATTAAATATTAGAAAAATACTTTTAGGGTGATCAGGTATTGGAATAGTTTGCCCAGGCGGATGGTGGAGCTGGGTATTCAAGAGGCATCTCAATCTGGCATGAGATGATGTGGTCTAGGGGTTACAGTGGAATGGCTGGGTGGACGGTTGGACTTGAGTATCTTAACGTTCTCTTCCAACCTTGATGATTCTGTGATTCTGAGTATCAGGCACTGTGCAAGTCGACTTCATTAAAATTGTTTGCAACAAGACGACCAGATTCAGGTGTCTGTTTCTACTCTGGACTCTGGAGAGGAAGGAGGAGTGCAGTTAAGAAAACAAAAGCCTTTTGTAGACCCAATTCCCTCCCTTTCCTCCTCTGTTATTTTTTTTTCCATTTCCAACTCAACATCTCTCCCTGTAGCTTTAATTCTACTAGTTCTTTTTGCAGACATTTTTGCAGACTTGCTAGTCAAGTTGCTTCTTTTTCCACTCCGCTATAAGAAGATCTTGCATGTTCAGCTGTGTTACGCACAGACTGTGTGAGGGGATGGAGCATTTTTAGTTACTGCAGGGGTATGGTGTGTGAATTTTATGTTCAATACTTGGAGCTGCAAGGGTGATGGAGCAGGTTATATGTTGTAGGTGTCCTTAATGTTTGTTTTCACAGTCTACTTTAGTAAACACATGAGGAAGAATTTTTTTAAATGAATGCTCTATGGTTTGGTTGAATTTCTGGTGAAATGTTCACAGAAACAGCAAAAGTTTCTGTTCCTAGAATTTAACCTCTCAAATTAGGCAGTAGTCTGCATTAAGAAATGAATCTATTAAAGTAAGAAACAATTGGCATTTCTTCTTTTTAAAATATTTTCATATGGAATGTATTTTCCTATCTTTAGTCTTTGAAACAACTGAACTGCCTAAGTCAAATGTCTTAAGGTTTGAGCTTGCTGTCTGGCATGTAGGCTACAGATGAGATGGTTAATGTCAAGCAAATTTATTTTAAATCAAGCAAACCCAAAACAACCCTCTGAAAGAGCATCTTACACTGAAACATATCAGATGCCTTTTGAAAGTAGTGTTACTTATGATCTTCAGAATATATAAATAAAATGCAGTATACAGGTAGGAACCTTTGGCGCCACAAACAAGCATAACAACAAAAGCACAACTTTTTAATTTTCACTTGCATGCTTAAGTTGGGGCTTTGGAAAGGTAGAAATCTTAAAATTTGTCCAATCCCTTGAAATTCAGTGGTACTCTTGCATGTAATACTTCTAGTCTTTTAGAAGGGTGAACCCTTTCAGTAAGTTAGGAAGAAATTATTAATTAACTGGCATTTGCATTCTGGAGAAGAAGCCATTGACAGGCTAATTTTGTATTTGTGTTGTGCATCAAAGAAATTCAATGATCTTCACTCTGAGCAGTGAGGAATTAAAAGCAGTACCTGAATTGGCTGGAAGGTTAGTTTTTGGATACTGAGCTGCTGACAGGAATGCTAAATGTTAAAACTACCCATGAAACTAGTGTCTTCCGAGGTATTGCTAAGAGAAGGTAATTCCCAGAAATAGCAGAATAACTAAATATTCTTCTTGGGAGCTAATGATTGTTTTCACTGAATGCTTCAGATGATCACTTCATATGTATTTAAAATGTTTTCTAATGACTAGTGGATGGTATTTTCTTTGAAATTTCTAAAAATTACACAATCTATCCAAAGTATGGATAAAGTTTAGGAGCTCATGTCGTTGAGACTGGAACATATTTTAGGATCTCTTTATAGTTAATCTTTGAGCATATGCTCTTTGTAAGAGGAAAAAAAAATTGCTGAGTTTTCTATCGTATTCAGGTAATATTTTATCTGTGTCAGATTCTTGGGCTTTTAACATTATTGTTCTGATTGCTCTTAGTTTCTGGGGATACCAAGTAGGCGAAAAAACATTACTTTTTTACATACAGGTGTCTATCCAAGGCAGTAAATGGCTTGGGACATTAAAGACACTCTCATTGATGTTATATCATAGATTTGCTTGTAATGGTGAAGACAAATTAATCCTGATGTATAGAGTATTTGAACCATATGGTTTTTTCAGTGTTATTCTCTCCATTATTGAACCAGATTATGTGCTCCCTTTGGTGCACTATTAAACCCAGGGGAAGTTGTGTTCATTTTAGGTAATTTCTAGCAAAACCAGTTCAGTGTCATAAAATGAAATTATATTTGGCTATCAGGATCAAAATATGAAAGGTGTTGGGGAAGGGGATTGTTTTGGCTTTGCTTTTTTTTTTTTTAAATCACTCATCAAATCATTCAAATTATTCGACATGCTGTATGTAAAATGCTGAAGTAATTGACCTGGATGAAGAGAAAATGTGGGTTGACGTAAATGTAGTAAGACTTTTGTATTGAAGGTATAAAACATACTGTATTAATGGGATTGTTAGGTATGTCCTGATTCACTTCACTTGAAGTGTGAAACTGGAGAGACTGAGAGTCTTGATACTGCCAGGGAATACTGCTGAAGAAACTTGCAGAACCTGACTTTTGATAGTTAAAGGTGAACCAAAGATCCTTAGGCTTTTAGCTCAATGCTGTCCTCTGGTGGAACAACGTTGCATTAAAAGAGCATTTTGCATTGAGCAGAAAGGTTTTAATTAGACATGATCTATGTTATGCTGTGTAGCTTGGTACTTGTATGGCAGTAACAACATAGAAGAAAATTGGAGGATGCCACCAGTATAATCTATGATGTAATGTAATCTGGAACTAAAATGGATATTTCTTACTCTTACCAGTCCAAGTCAATGTTTTCCATAAAGTGAATCAAAAGTTCTCACTGAATAACAAGTCATAGGATTTCATTCTAGGATTCTTTTAAAAGTCAGTAGTAACATTTCTTGCAGGTGAGAAATGTATCTAAATAGTTGTCACACGTTGTTCACACTCTTCTTTTCATTGGTTCTGTGCTTTTGTTCCCTGCTTAAAAGTGAAGCTCTCCAGACTATGGGGGGGTCTTTCCTCAAAACCAGTGATTAATATGGATGCATCCTATTTAATCTCACAGTCTTGAATCTGTAACATACCTGCTGTGGTTGGAAATGTAAGGCAAATGCAGGGAAATGTTGGATAGACATGCTATGCTAAATAGAATATTATCTTCAGGTTTTTGAGATTCGTGCAGAATTAACTTTTGGAATTTCAGATTATGTAAAGATTAAAGTGTAAAAAATTAAAATCAAAGTTTTTACTATAGTAGAAAGGATAAGGTGGGAGAAAATTATTTGGCTATTTCAGTTTCTAGATCGTGTGTTGGGTAGGTCGTTGAGATTTTGGCAGTCAAGTAATAGACTTGAAGAAGAACAGGAAAAACTGTCAGACCTGAGTTTGTTCAGACTGTTACTAAAAGGGAAAAATAAGTGATATAATTTCTGGAAAAGAGATCCTCCTGGATTCAAGGGGAAGTCTGGAGATTTAAGCATGCATTTAACTCCTAAATTTCAATTTAATAATTTTCCTTTTTGCAGTTTCCATTCTCTGCTACAGATAAGGATATAAGAGTAACCTGGTACATCCCCTACTGCCAGCCTGAGATGTAGAAAGCATACTGTCTCTATAACATGGTTATTCTCTTGGTCTGACTTCACCAGCCACAGTGTTATGCTAATGTTAGTTTTTCTGTTTCAATCAGCATGTAGATGTTCAAATAATAATAACAAAGTTCATGTGTTATTCGAAGACCTGGTAGATTATGTCTGCAAGTATTCTAACGTTTTAAATACAAACATGGTTGTATTTTATGTTGTTCATGTTTACGGCTGAATTTCCCTAAAGTTAATATCACGTAGTATAGGGGGGTTGCAGTTTGGAATAATGTTGAGAAGTGTTGATGTGAAGAAAATATGTAAATGAGAACTTCTTAAAAATGTCTGTCTTCAAGTAGGAATTACGTAAACGCTTGAGAGAACATGTGGCAGGAGGAGTTTGTTGCAAAGAGGCTTACATCTGCATTAAATCAGTTTTTCTGAGCTTAAAGGAAAAGAGTGGGAAAAATATTACTTACTGAAGAACCATGGGTTTAGTACTTCATTTGGAAATTTGGTAGTGTCTGACGTAGACTCTAGGTTAAACTAGTCTGTTTATTTCAGTGTGATGTCTAACTTGCTGATCAACTGTTTTCTGGAAAGTTTAGTAGGCAACAAAAAGACTTGCAATGCTGCCAGTAACTGATAAGTGTGTGTACAGCATGCATTGTTGGAGAGATATGTGCGCTGCATAGGTAAAATTTGTGGATCTCTATGTGGGATGAAAAAAGCAAACAAACTGAGGCAGTGAATTTCAGTCTACAGAGTTAGCAAGCAAGCGTTCTCAGAAGTTAGATTGCTCTCAGTGTTCAAATCATCACACTGTTAAAAATTCTTCAGAATTTTTATGAATGAAACTTCAAAGAAAAGCAAGTTAAGTGAGAAAGATTTTTTAAAAAAAAATTTTAAAAGACAACCAAACCAGCTTTGAAGATGGTAACATGGCCATTGTCAAAACATAGTTCTTTGAGGCTATTAACAGAGATTCTGGAAATAGTTTCTTCTAATACGCTCTTCCATGTAGAGTGTTGCTTGCAGAATAGATCTGCAGTGAATTAAAAAATAGCTTCAGTATTCTCATAAGCACTGTGCTTAGACATTAGAAACTATGAGACAATGCCTTAAGCTGTCCCAGCAGATGAAGAAGCTAGGGGAAAAAGTGATAAAATAATTTTTGCTTACTGTTCATCTACTTGTTTGAACAAGTAGGAGAGATTCAAAAGAAATTACTTACTAATGTGTTTCTGTATTACTTGTGGTAAAGCTTCTATAAGCATCTATAAAGATACTCTAGAGTGGAGTAGTACAAAAAAACTGCAAAAAAAATTCTGTAACTCACACCAGTCGGCTGACAGTTGGGCTTTAAAAAAATAGGCATACTTACCATTTTGTTCTGGCAATTTTCTCTAAAATTGTCTGTGCTTTTACTAAACTATAAAAACCAAATCTTAACTGCTGCTGAAAGAGGATGTTGATTGAAATCCTGCCTCAGTTGTACACACTGGTTTCTTTTATGAAGGCCTTTAATTTGCTGCTGCAATTGAAAGAAGTTTGTGTTAGCCTTCATAGATTACAAGACCATGTCACTTCTACACTTAACTAGGGAACCCAGAGAGAACTGAAAGCATACAGAGAAAAATGAAAACTTTATGAAGCTATAAACCCTTCTCTGACACACAGTCACGCGGTGTGACTACCTTACAGTATAAGAATGAGCTTAAGGGAGAAACAGAATGGAGAGAACCAATGCAACCTAACTTCAAAAAACATGGAAAAGGGTCCTAATTTCTACCCCACATAAAATGTCAGAGATGGCTATGGTGTTCTTCAGAATTAAAATACTAGGAACTGTCAGAGTAAAGCCTGAAAAGCTAGTATATTTTTCTCAGTGGTTGATTTGCTTGGTTTTTTTTTTTTTTCCTCTCAATCAACCATTACACAATTTATCTTTCAAAAGTGGCACGATTCCTGACTGAGCAGTCAAAATACCAGTCAACACTAGGAGGTAAAAATGTCTTTAGGAAGGTGCATCCAAAGAGATTTTATAACTTAACCTGTTATTATTTCAGGTGCTTGAGTTTGCTTTACTTCAAGAATTCTAGATTATAATTTTGGGAGTGTGTTGTCTTTTAAAGACACAAATGCATTTAAAAATGGAGTCTTGTGTCAACTCTACATGCCAGACATGGTTGGCTCTTTTTAGTTATTGAGAGGCAGTAGCAACAAACCTGCCTCATAAAAAATAAGTACATTTGTTGCTGTCTTAAAGCAATTTTATTTGTTTGCAGGTGTCAGCTGTGATGCATGTTTAAAAGGAAATTTTCGAGGTCGCCGATACAAGTGTTTAATTTGCTACGATTACGATCTGTGTGCAACTTGTTATGAAAGTGGTGCAACGACAACAAGGCATACAACTGACCATCCAATGCAGTGCATACTAACAAGAGTAGATTTTGGTAAGTGATAATTTCAAACTCGGGTAATTTGTTGCTATATTGTGTCTACAGACATAATGCTGATTTTCATATTTCTACTTACTAATCACTTCCCCATTAATGCACTGAAAAAAAGGGCCAAGGTCTTGTGTTCTAATAAAGAGACATGTTTTCTTTGATAGAAGAATTGATTTATGTGTTTTTCTTAATTGATGCATATGTATTTTTTATTTTGTTATTTTGATCTGATAACAGCAGGTTATCAGACTAATAAATATACTTAATAACAATGACTACTGCTAAAAGTGCCGCAGTCTACAGGCAGAAAAATCCTGGTGAGATTTTGTAGGAGGATTATTCGTTGATAGGTTATGTGAGGCTGTAAGTACAGGAAAGGTGGTGATGGGCTGTATTGAGTATGAGAGATTTGTGGCAAGGACTAGCATGTAGTCTTCCTGGAGCTCCTTTGTAGATCTGCTAATCTAAGAATTATTTGTGACTGTAAAGCCTTGTCAGTATTTAAAATAAATGATAATTGTTCTTGTGTCCTGTCCAGTTCATTATTTCTGTTGCATCATAGTTGAAACAGGTTGTAACTTGCGCGAAGTGATTCTGTGACAATCCACTGCTCTAAGATGTTGCTGATGCTGAACGTGTATTTTCTTTTGATGTCAAACACTTGGGACTAGCATTTAGGTATTTTTTCTTCTGATTGTAGCTGTAATCTTCATTTTTTGAATCCTTTAAATATGATGATTTCTCAAAAGCTGAAGTCCTATACTTTTTTACCTTTTTGACTAAAACAAAAGTAAAATTTGTATATTATTGCTTAAAGTTTAGAAAATAGCTATGTATAGAAACATGCAGTTTCTTAAAACAATCTTTATATGAAGTTGACTTCAATTTCCGTTCAATTCTCAGGGATGCCCTGATACTGCCTGGTCATGACTTCAAAAGTCCAGACTGTGGGAGTCCATGGTTTGAAAGGAAATAATCATCATTAATAATCAATAGTCATAAAAAATACATGTCCCCCTTTTAGCTTACATGTTTTTTGTCAGGCTTTTTTTCTTTTTTTTCTCTGTGTACAGTATTGGGGATTGAGGTCACTCTTTGAAATGCACAGTTGAAACTTCTTAGCCTGTTAGCAACAGTTATTTTTGGGTATTAAACATGGGTTAAAAGGTCAGCATTGCTGTAAGTACTAAATATTCATCATAGGGATAAGAAGACTGAAATATGCTAATATTAAATGTCAAATAATTCAGTGTACTGCAATGAGAAAACTTCTAAACCATACTTTTTTAAAAGAATGCCTATAATCAGAAACTAAGAATGACTAGGAATTATGTTGTGTTTATTGCAACTGGGGTACTTCTCCTTTGGAAGTGTTTGATAAATGTATTTTTTAACTCAATGCCTTTTATGTGTGTATGTGGTGGAGAACACAGAGGGGTTTTTTTTTTTTTACTATTTAAGTATGAATGAAGAATACAGATGGTGAGGCAGAAGAAGGTTTGCAGTGAAGTATTGAGATGGGTAATAGGCTTCCCAGGGCAACTTCTGTATTCTCTAAATGAGAATCAGAAAACAAGATCTATAAATTCCATATGTTTTGATATCCAAATGTTGCTCCCAAAGAACCCATATTATGAAAGAAAATACTGCAGCTCAGCTCTGCAGTAGGACTCCTGATTTGATTAACTCTGCAGAACAAGAATATCACCAGATTGTGAGCCACAGCAAAGTCTGATGGCTCCAAATTACTCCTGACCTTGTAAGCTTATACACAGAAAAATGAATTGGGAAAATTTATAAGTAACGTACTCCTTAGAGTTCAGGAAGATCTGTGACATCATTCCTGAAATATTTTGGTTTTAGAGTTCCCTGCAGAATACACATAAAGGAGTGTACATTTATACTGTTGTACAGATGCTTAAAGAAACTCTGGTGACTTTTCAAAGGCCTTGTGTGTTCAAGGAGAGATCATGTGACTTTGAGGAACATGCAAAAAATTAGGAGCTAAGGAATATTAAATTAAGTTAGAAAATTAATAATAAATAATAGAAGTAGTCTAAAATGACCTGATTGTCGGTTGTTAGGGTAGCTGTGTTAGTGGCTATTAAAAACCACCAGGGTTAGATATTAATGGCTGAGAAGAAGATAATCTCATGGGTAAAATTGGCTCCATTAACTGGTATTGTGGTTTAACCCCAGCCAGCAGCCAAGCCCCACACAGCTACTCACTCACTCCCCCACCAGTGGAATCCCTGACAGGGAGAGATTTGGAATGCTAAAAGCTAGAAAAACTTGTGGCTTGAGATAAAGACTGTTTAATAGGGAAAGCAAAAACTCTGCACACAAGCAAAGCAAAACAAGGAATTCATTCAGTGTTTCCCGTGGACTGGTGGGTTTTCAGACATCTCTGGAGAGCAGAGCCCCGTCTAATGGTGACTTGGGAAGACAAATGGCATCACTCCAAAACCCCACCCCCTTTCTCCTCCTTCCCCTCTTTATATACTTTATATCCTGAGCATTATGTCATATGGTCTGAAATATCCCTTTGGTCAGTTGGGGTCACCTGTCCTGGCTTTGTCTCGTCCCATGCACCCCAACCCCTCCCTAGCTTGGCAGTACAAAAAGCAGAAAAGGCCTTGGCTCTGTGTAAACCCTGCTCAGCAATTACAAAAACATCTCCATACTATCAACCCTGTGCTCAGCAGAAATCCAAAACACAGTCCCATACTGAACACTGTGAAGAAAATTAACTCTATCCCAGCTGAAACCAGCACAGGCATGGAAGTAGTGAAGTCTTCAGTCACTTCCTGGTGAAACAGGAAGTCGAATGAAAGGAGACTGAGACAAATGAAAGAACACAGCATGAGTAGGGAGTTTTATTAAGTAAGGAAGATGCCACTAGAAACTCAAACTGGAAGGCTGTTCGTGTAGGTAGGTGTGTGAATTGTATTTTACTTAGCTGTTGACAAACTTCAATACTGGTATCTGTAAACAGGTTTGCTTCAAAGGTAGGAAAACTGTTTTAATGGCAATAAACTTACAATTTTTGCTTATGATGTAGGGGAAGTGGACAGCTAGTGAAAAATGAGTGTTTTACCAAGGAAAAGGAAGCCCAGTGGAGAATCCTTCCCTTGCAGAACCAATGGAAGCACTTCAGAGGAAGTCAGTGTCATTTTTCTGACTTTAAAAGTGCACATGGGGATCAGTGAGTCATATCCCCAAAATCCATATGCAACTGATGAGGAGGACCCTGTACCATTATTTCCCATCACCACTCTGGGCAGCACTGCCTCGATGCAGGGATCTGTGGAGTTTAGTTAAATGCTCTGCCTAAAGCAGTGACCAGATTGTATGTGGTAACCACATGGATGATCCTTTCAGCATACAAAGTCACATATTGTTTATCTCCATGAAAATTATTACCAGTTTTTAGTTTCCTAGGTACAGTAAAAATGTTGCAGAAAATTCTGCAAGAAGATGGACTTTTCCAGGTACTCTGAAAGAGCTTTTGTTGTCAGCTTGACACATTTTGATTTATTTTTTTTCCCTGAGACTCAGAGTAGTATAAGAGCCTGTATGAGAACACTGAAATCGAGTAAAAGCCCTAGTGTTTTCTGGCTATGCATGTTCACTCTTGTACCATCTGGGTGCTGTATTTACCTTTCAGGAGGCAGTGTGTGACCTAGTATTAATTTTGAAGCAAGATGGGATCCAGAACAACAGCAGTGCTGTTGTTCCTCAGCTCCCACAAGAGATACTGGAAAAAATGCTTTAACACACACCAAGAGTGATATGCTGCTGTAAGAGGAACAGGCTTAAAATAAGTGTGAAGTCTCATCTGTAATGACAAGTGGCCTTTAAAGCACAAATCCAATTACTTTATTTCAGAGGGGTCAAAGACTAAAATTGTAATAGGCCTGGGTAAAGAACAGGAATGTGCTTACCAGGCAGTCATTGTACTTCTGTACTCTTTGTAGGACAATTTGTTAGGACAATGGAGATGTTCAGAGCAAATTTCCTAGTTTCCTTTTTCCTAAAATAGACTTTTAAGCTGTTAGAATGCTTTAGGGTCTAAGCATGTGGCTTTCATATTACCACATCATTCTAAAGTGGTTATACTGACAAACAAAATAATACAAATTGTTAGTAGAACTCTGCCAAAATCATACTGTGTGACTTTCATCCAAGTACAGAACCAATCTTAGTTCAGAAGTGACTTCACTTGTCAGCTAAGGTTCTTATGTGACAGAAGATCCTGACACCTTTTGTGCCCAATTCTTAGACAGGGGGAGCTGATTAAATAATGAGTATCTTGATAACGTGTAGTGTGGCATCTGACTGATTCACCAGAATTCAGCTTGAGGCTTTTGTGAGATTCTTGGTTTGGGGGTTTTTTTCACCCACTAGAACAAGAGATGTTTGCTAAATGTGTATCATGCTAAATCCAAGCATCGTGGTTTGTTAGGAACAGGAGTCTGGAGCAATTTTGAGGGTAATGCTGTTTTGAATAATGTGGCTGCTTGATCAGTGATATAAGAATATATATACTTTGTTTTGTTAAGTGGTGCGTTGCCACCATTTGGTTTCTTCAGACATTGAAAATAAATCGAGTAAATACACTACAACTTGTATAATACGATACAATACCAACATTTTTATCTGTATGTATATATCACATTGAAATTACTTATATAAAGAAAAATGAAACTAAAATTCCTTACTGTTATGTATCCTTGTAAAGAATTATGTCTTAACAGAAAGTACAAGCTATTAGAAAGTGTACTCCTGAATCAGGTGTCTCTTTGAAAGATTAATTTTTATCTAAGGAATCCTCTAATACTTGACACTAACTTCCTGCCAATCTTATGAACATGCTAATTAGATTGAAATATTGAATATGCATTCAACTTCCATAGCTACAGATGGATTAAAAAGCGTAACTGCTCATATTTTTGGTTGAATTTTCACTTTCAATTCGTGCTGTTTCTTGGAGTTTTTTCCCCCAACCAAGGAAAAGCTATCATGTCTAAATACTCTTGTCCGTGAAATCTAACTTCATAAACTATTGTTGGGACCTTTTCGGAGAGTATTCTGATCCTTCCACTCCTTTGTATTTTTCCCCTAATTGCTAAGGAATATGGGTAATGGGTCTTACCCTAGAGGGATGAGATTGTGTCTGGTTTTCTTCTTTACTAAGTGACCTTGTCCTCCTAGCTCCTTTGAATAGAGGGCTTTAGAGGGCCAGAGGAGTTTGAAGAATTATGGGCTTCTGCTTTTGTCTTTGAAACGAACCAAAATTTTAATACCTGGAAGATTTCTTTGTGGCCTGAGGGGATAATTCTTGGGTGACGGGCACATTGCATTCTAACATTGATAGATTTGTTAATGAAAACAGTAACACAATTGCAGATTGCTTCACTTTTGCAGCTATGGAGTCATGGTGTTTTAATTTCTTCCTATCTTACATCTAATTCTTAGTATCTTCATTAGCAAAGGAACCTTTGGTAGTCAAGAACATGACTGTTCATAAGTTTTATGATTTTTGTAATGTGCTTGTGGAAACAAAACAGATGGAGAAATACCCGTTCAGTACCTTCAGTGCTAAAAACAGACAAAAAGATTCATGATATCACTTAATTACCAATCCCTTTTTTTTAAGTTTTCCTTTAAATTAAAACCTATGTATTTCAGATTAGAAAAATGATAGATTTTGATTATAAAAGGTGGAGACAGATTAAAGTTGAGGAGGAAAAAATAAGGCAGACATAAACTTAAAAAGGAAAAATATCTGGATTTACCAGCTTTAACTTCTACACATTTTAAATTTCTTTTTTTCCCCAGAGGAAGGCATATTTATTTGGCATGTACATGTATGTTTGATGCATGTTACAAGAAAGATGTGGAAGGAGATGTGAGTGGGAAAACATGCAGAGGTATAATCAGGAGACTGTGAAGAACTGGGATTTTTATGTTTTTAGTGAATAAATGTTTTGTATTCTTTAAAAGCAAGGAACAACACAGGATTTGACAGTCTTGTCAAACCTCCCCTCTTTGTGATGGTACTGTGTGTACTGCTAAAATTCTTGACATCTGGACTGAGCTAACAATGTATCTAAGGAAAAGATATTTCTATGTGCATGCTCATCTATTTACAACTCCCTTCGGGTGAGTTGTGGCCCTGTGCCCTTTGCTCGGCTGGGAAGCTGGAATTGGTACTGCTGCTGTTGCCTAAACAGTTCCATCTGAAACAGAGGCCAGACAAAATTAAGAGAACAGAAGCAGACAAATTTAGTAAGGGCCTGCTGGTACATTGAGGGTAGACAAAAGGCTCTCCATGAGACTTCACCCAAAATGGACGCCAAGTTGTGAGATCTTCACCTTTTATAAGTTCTGTCTTATTAGCATAACGGGCCCCAATTCTCCAGTTACACCTTCAGGTGATGATGTCAATCCCCCCAAGCTTGTTCCCCCCTATTCTCTGTTACATATTCTGGGGCCCTGAGGCAGTAAGATGTCCTTGAGCTTTGGGCCTAGAGAGGAATTGTTTTGTCTAAAAATGGGAGAACAGTAGCTTAGTGTTATACACTGGAAAAATTTAAGAATACAGATACATGAAAATATAGAAGCTAAAACCCTAAGGCATCATTTCCCCACTTTAGAGGCCTGACAAGGCCTCTACCTTGTCAGGTCTCTAGTCTAGGTATCTACTAACAGTATGTATCTAACAGCAATGTACATGTGACAATAGTAACGTTTTACACAGTTGGCTATCATGCAAGCAAATTATGATTACAACTACTATGAACAGTTCTTTAGTCTGTGGTCAGTTTGGTAACCATGATGTGAGGGTGTGGAAGATGCATTCAAAGTTCAGTGTAAAATTTTGAGGTTTTGGATATACTTTGGACCAGGATCATATGCAAATTTCAGTTCCATCGCTGGGCCATGGTTACCAACTGTGTCATTAACAAGCACAGAAAAGAAGCCTTTAAACCACATCATCCCCGTTTGTATCAGTCTCTGTTTTTCCAGTCGTTTCAGGAGCAGAAGCCTTCTTAACTCGAGAGTAGTGTATCCAGGGTCCTTTGTCACAGCTTTGACTGCGGTGAGGGTGGTCAGCAGGATTTGAAATAGTTCTCTCCATTTAGCTCGCAGGGTTACTGCTCCAGGCTGGAACAGATGAGGAGGTGTGTCCAGTCCTGTCAGTCTGGATAACACAATGAATCTTTGGAGCTTCTGCAAAATGCAACTTAAAGCCATTAAATACTTTTGTAAGTCAATTTTCCCCTTCATATGGATGTCTCCTGGGATATGTGGAATTTGATATGACCTGCTTACAACAGAGCCATAGACAAGATCTGAACCCACATGTTAGATGTCCCTTGACAAATTTTGTTAATTTTCCCACTTGCCTGGGATCTGTAGAAGGTATACAGATCCCAAATAATTCCCAGAATTTGACCAGCCTCCCTTACTACCATTACAATGAAGTGTTGCCCTCTGTCTGAGCACAACTGCAAAGGAACCCCAACTCCTGAAATTTTCGCCTTTTTTCTTTTTTTATGAGTGGGCAAAACTTTTGCTGTGTTATTACAACAGGGGTAATCTTCAGGCCATTCACTGAAGGTGTCAATCAACACCAGTGCATACCTGTGTCCTTCTTTGCATGGTAATTCAGCAAGATCTATTTGCCAATAGTCTCTGATTTCAGCTTTAAGGGATTCAATTAACTGATGGTCTCTCTGTCTATACTTTTGGGTAAACCCTGACAGATCTTTCCTTTTTGTGCTTTTACTGTTAGGATGCCGTGTTCTATAGCCCCTGTTGCTGCTTCAAAGCAATTTTCCAATTCGGGAACTGTTTTAATAGCCACCTCTGTAGGCAGGAGTGCATGTATCTGTTCAGTATGCTTACTTTCATTACCTTGAGCTGTTAACAGTTCTCTTTCCTTCCAGATGGCTCCACAGGCCTTCCCTTTGCTCAGTTCTAGAGCTCTTGTCAGTGCAATCAGTTCAGCTTTCTGTGATGATATATCTGGTGGCAAGACCTCCACCTTAATTACCTTGTCCGTGGTTGTCATGGCATACTTACCTTGCACAAAGATGCTTCTGTCCATGTACTCTTCCCAGTCTGGTTTTCTAGAGGCAAGTCCTTCAGCTCTGGTCTGCTGGAATAGGCCTCTTCTATATTCTGTAAGAAACCATGCTCAAATACACTATTAGTTGATGTTTAAGACAGGAACATAGCAGGATTGACAATAGATATTGTAATGCCATTCTGTTCCAACAACACAGCTTGATGCATTCCTCACATAGTGTGGGGCTCTGGAATATGACTGGTGGTCCCTTTACAGTTTCTGCTGAGTTGCTGATGTCCACAGAAGATCTCAGGCACCAAACAGATCGCTGTTTCCTCTTACTTTGAGACCCTATACTCACTCAGTTCCAAAAAGTTTAACAGACTTACAGTAAGATGATTGCAGTTTTCTTGGGGTTTGGCTGCAATCAGGATATCATCCACATATTGAAGGACAACTCCTGATTCTTGTCTTCTCCAAACCTTCAGTTCTTTTGCCAGCTGATTTCCATTAGGCTGTTTTTAAAGCCTTGTGTCTTCCTCTCTGTTTCAGGATATTATCTTTTAAAAGCAAAAAGCTTCTGGCTGCTTTTATTTATGGGGATACAGGAGAAGGCATCTTTAAAATTCAACACAGCAAACTACTCTAAATCATCTATTAGTGTGGTCAATTCACATTCTACCAATAACCAAATTTTAAGAAACCTTTCAACCATGGGTGTCAACTCCCTGTGGCTTTCTAATTTTAAAGAGCATTGTTCTTGTCTTACCAGTATAACTCCTGTTCTGAGTGCAGTGTTTATAAGTTCTGCTTGTTTAGAACTCCCAGAATAATGATTAGCCCACACTCTTGGGATACCAGCAGTTTCAACTTAACGTCAAGATTTCATCTCTGTCCTGAATAAAAGAGATAGCTGCTTTGACAAGTTTAGTTTCAGGAATTGTAACTTGTACTTCTCCTTGCCTGCAAAATTTGATTTCTGTTACTAATGTCTCCATTCTTTCCCANAATGTCTCCAATACATTCTTTCCCAGTAAAAACTTACCAGAGTTTGGCAAATAGAATTGTTTTCCCAATCTAAGTTTTAAAGGTTGAAGGAGAGGCCTTATATTGCTCCCCCTTGTGTAATTAGCCAGTGTTACAATGTCTTGACCCAGTGTCTCGCCCGTGTCAGTGACAGACCAGACGGACACCCTGCCGCTCCCCGCCTCTCGAGCGGCGGAGACGGGCTTTACGGGAGGGGTGGATGGAGTTAGCCCATCCCCGCGTAGCGCGTGTGTGACTGGCTCTACCGGAGCGGACCCCGGGCCGGGCCCAGTCCCCTCCGCACCGGGCACACAGGCGGCAGGGGCGGAAGCGGCCGAGGGCGGCCCCGCCGGGGAGGACCCCGGGTCCGGCCCGGCCCCGCCCCCGCTGGCAGCCGCTCCCGAGGGAGAAAGGGAAGGAGGGAAAGGGGGGGCGGTGGAGACGGGGGCGGACCCAGCAGAGCCACCGAGTCATCCCTTAGAATAGGGGATAATAAATCCATTTCTACTTCCTCTCTTTCTCTCCAGTTAAGACCGATCTTTTCCTTTCCATCCTCTTTCTTGCCTGCTGTTATATGCCAATTCTTTAGTACCAACCCCAGAGGGGAGTTTTTAGGAATTTGAGTTGTATTGTCACGTGAGAAGACACACCCCATGTCTACACTTAGGAAAAAATCCCGCAGGAATGAAGCAAAGCAGCCTGAGACAGGCACAAGTGAGAAAAGGAGAAAGAGCCGGAACAGGGAAAACACAGGATTCGAACTTGAAACGTCTCGGCTTAAAGCATGGAACTTATCCTGTCACGGCACTGCTGGCCCCTGGCCAGAAACTCTCACTGCAATGCTAATGTGCAGGAGGACATCTCCTTCCACCTCATGCACCAAACAAATCAGGAGATCTCTCAACACCAACTCAGGTGCATCAAACAAAGCGATCTCTCAACACCAACTCAGGTGCCATCCACAACACTGCTTCCCATTCACTTACTCACATGCCTCTGTTGTTGGGTCCCTGGACTTCCGATACTGCTTGGACTGTGGTGGTCACTGCCCCAAGAGCCAGCCGGGGCAGGGGGCTGGATCTTACTTGGTCCAGGGCTTTTCAGGAGGTCTCACTGTCCCATCTGGGTCATGAGAAAACTGTTGCCTAAACAGTTCCATCTGAAACAGAGAAGCAGACAAATTTAATAAGGGCCTGCTGGTACACTGAGGGCAGACAAAAGGCTCTCCATGAGACATCACCCAAAATGGACACTGAGTCACGAGATCTTCACCTTTTATAAGTTCTGTCTTATTAGCATATCGGGCCCCAATTCTCCAATTACACCTTCAGGTGATGATGCCAATTCCCCCAAGCTTGTTCCCCCCAATTCTCTGTTGCTTACATATTCTGGGGCTGTGAGACAGTAAAGTGTCCTTGAGCTTTGGGCCTAGAGAGGAATTGTTTTGTCTAAAAATGGGAGAACAGTAGCTTAGTGTTATACACTAGAAAAATTTAAGAATACAGATACATGAAGATACAGAAGCTAAAACCCTAAGGCATCATCGCCTTACGTGAAAATACATTAATCTATTCTTAGTGAGTTTTAGAAGTAGAGGATTTCAGACCTCCTGATACATAAGGGGTTTTTTTGTTTGGTGGGGTTTTTTTCAGTTCTTAGATAGTAGATGCAAAAATTGCTTTTATCCATGTTAGTATGTAAGGTGCCAGGACTTGGAAAATTCCCTGAAATTAAACTGTTCAGCTAGAAAGGGTACTCAGAGGAAATTTTGACTTGGTGTTCGTGTGTGTGTGTGTGTTAGCAGTGATGGATATTTTCAGTGTTCCAATTAGTAAGTAGGTATTTAAGCATCATCATGAGGATCACAAAACTTAAGTGAAATCAGAGGATCAGCTAAACAAACTGTCATTAGCTTTCAATGTGTTTGTAACTGCTGACTGGCACAAACTTTTTTGCTATTGCCAAAGGTATGCAAATTTTTTTTTGCAGAAATTTTTGTTAAATTACTGAGTTTTGGAGAAAAACACAGTTTTTGCATGTGTTGTTTGGGACAGATTAAATGCAGTTAAATTTGGAATTCTTTTAAACTATTCAACTCAAAAGTTTGGCCATCTTACTTATTTTGTTCCCAGTGTCTTTATTTAAGTTCCAACTCTCTTAATCTTTCAGACCCTGAAAAAGTAAAACCAAAAGTTTATGTTCCCTGTGTGCAAAGAGACTGTAGAAGTAAAGATGCTTTTAAAGCTTTCTTTTTTGCTGTATACTGTGATAACTTGGGTAGTGACATGCTGTAATTACAATTTTTTGTTACATAATTGCAAGGAGAATTTTCATCTATCTTCATTGAAGCATGTTGCATTTATCTGTTCAGAAAACAGCCATCATTTGAACCCCTTGCTTTACAGATATATTTTTCTGAAAGAGTATCATTGCAGAATCCGGATGATTGATTCATGTAGAGACTGTTTTAATGACTGCTTAGAAGCTTGTCCCACGTAAACCTTGTTCATACTTTCCTCATTTGAAACCATGACATATGTTCATTCTTCATATTTGAGTATACTGCAACATATTGGTAATTCTTTTAGCCCCACTCAGGTTTTTGGGCACATCAGAATCTGAGTGTGGTTCTTGGAAAAACTTTCAGGGGAGATCTTAGTGAAACATGTACTGAAGTGGCAATGCTTAGGAGCCCCAAAATCTTGGTAGACCTGTGAATTATGTTCATATGTTATCTAAAGCAGTCTCTGTAACACCTCAATCTTGGAGGAACTGAATTTTTCCGTCAGTCTTTATAGCATATAAATGAGAGGATACTGGAGGATCAAAACACGGCTGGTCGTCATCTGTGAAATACGTGTGCTGTCCTTTTAGAGAAGCTTCTCAAGCCAAAAGATAAACACAAGCTTACTGTGGGTAATGGTAAGAACAACAGGTAGTTTAAAAAGGAGGAATATGCTGTTGTTGTTCCTGGTTTGGAGCATTCAGAACACACTCTAAAGCTGAACCATACCTAGTTTATAAACCAAACAAGCAAATTCACGAGTTTGTAAAAAAGTTTCTGCCGATGTGGTAGTCTTGTCATCTTCAGCTGATTATGGTACATATAAGTGTTGGCCAGAAACCTCTCCTGCAAGTGTGGAAAGGTAGACCTTCATAGCTTCACTGATTCTTCCCATGGATTTATAGGGTATCAGTAAAGGACAGGTGGTGCAGTACATGAGTTCTAGTATCTATTCAAGCATGTCTAGTTTTTAATATATAGCAGAAGATCCATAATTTTATGAAAGTATTTTTCTGTTACTTATCAGTGAGTCGTAGGAAAAAAAAGTCAGTGAACAGTTTTTAAATTACTTGCTGGAGAAAACCATATTTTTTATTTTGATGTGAATGAGAAGCTTATTCATGTTTCCTGCAGAATACAAAATACCTGGAGAGGATGAGAGAGAGGAACGTTTTCTTTTTGTGTGGTTTACTAAATTTTCATGTTACGTTTGGGGAACACCTGTGTTAGCAAAAGTGCCTACTTTCCATCAATAGTTCAAAAGTTCTCACATTCAACACAGCTGAAAGTTGCAACCAGTGTGTAACATATAATCAGATTCATTTTCCACTATCAACCTTTTATGTTATATATTTGAGACATTTCCAAAACTACTTACTGCAAAGCAGTGGTTCAGCTATGGCATAAATACTAACATTTAGTGTTGCTGAGGACTTCTAAATTTGTGGTATTATGTAGAATTCAGCTTTTGAACTCTGGTGGAAAAGTGAAGGTTTGGCAGTATAGGCAGCATCATGATGGAAGTCTTTGTTCCTAGTGAGTATTAGAAAACTAAGTTGTGTGCTAATGAAAATGAAATGTAGTCTTTGATTTTTGACATCAGTAACTGAACCCCTCCTGAGTATAGCCATTTCAGTGAAAAACTAGATTAATTTGGCAGGGATTGCAATGAAATACATTTATAAACAGAGACTGATGAGAACAAAATAAATGATGATACTGCTTTGAAGTAACTTCAGTTTAAACTGTTTTCTGTTTCAGATTTGTACTATGGTGGAGAAGCTTTCTCTGTAGAGCAGCCACAGTCTTTCACTTGTCCTTATTGTGGGAGAATGGGTTATACGGAAACATCTCTTCAAGAACATGTTACTTCTGAGCATGCAGAAACATCAACAGAAGTGGTAAGAAGCTTCAGACCTGGTTTTCATGGTGGAAATACATCTTAAATAGTCTAATTTCTGAAAGGTTGTTCTCTTCCTGTTCTTCTTTCTTGACGCGTGTATTCATTTAAATGCTTGTCAGAAGACATACCTACATTTGGGAGACATAAAAATTCTTCTGTGATTTATGGGTATCATAATATAATGAGCTTGCTTGCTTCTTTTATAGTTTTTGGTCTGTTATCCTGATATAAAGGCTGCCACATTTAGGTGATTATTGTCCTGTAAGAAAGTTTAGAAAGATCTTACGGTTATTCTGTGTAGCTGTGTCTCCTTTTTCACAAATAGTATGTAATTGTACTACAAGCTCATAGCTATGGCAGTCTTTTGTAAAAGAGAGGAAGACACGGAGACAGTTTGTTGTGTTTTTCAAATAGCTTTCTTGGTGGACCTGGTATTTTTATTCAGTGGGATTTTACAATTGCTTTAAAGCTATTCTTGTCAAAGCAGGACTTTTTTCCTTCATCCCTAACCATTAGGACACTTGATGTGGTTTAAAATGCACTGAAGTGTCAACAGAAATACTTTAGTTGGAGATAACTCCTGCTATGTTGCTTGAACTTGGGAGTAGGAGAAACCAGGTTAGCAGAATGGCATGCAGGGTGCTGTTCTCTGGTTAACTGTTTTACCATAGATTCCTAGGAAAAAGTGAAGTTTAAAGTGAATTACTCATCACTAATACATTGTGAAGAAATAGTTATAAATAGGTTCTCTATTCTAATCTTCTAGTTTTCTTAACTTTCAAATAATTCTATGAAAGAATGATTTCTCTGCAAGCTTAATAAGGAGCTTGGGTGAAGGGGTGATATGGAAGGGTGTTCAGCTTTTTTGGTACTCAAAGGTGTTCTGATCATTCTTAAAAACACAGAAAGTTAAAAGGTTTGCTGCACAATCAGTTGCACTGTGGTATCATTATTTAACTCAGTGACACACTGCAGTTTTTATAATCTCTTCAAGTTTTTCTTAAACTTTGCAAATTTCAAACGTTTGAAAGTTCTGCATTTGAATGACCTTATTTTGTTTGGTGGCTTAGTATTGCAATTCTGATTTGCACCACTTGATGTCAGTGATATGTTCCTGACACAGAATGTTCACAGATCCCAGGTTTTTAAACTTGACATGCTCTTGCTTGCAGTTTTGACTTCTAGAACTTGGCACATAAAGCCTACATTTGTGATTCTAGACATCTGGTACTTTGGCGAATCCTGAAAGAGTTGTATGTGGTGAAAAAAACTCCCAACAAAATAAACCAAAAAAAAAAACCCCACAAAAAACACAAACCTTTTCTTTTTGCCTGTCAGTCTGCAACACTGCTGTATCTTTGTTCCAAGTGATAAAGGGCAATATTTTAATGCTTGAATATGCTTGTTTGTGCTAAGTTTTCTATCTGGCTTTTATGATAAATATTTAGTGTGCATGCACGTAAAACTCTTTGGATACTGTAGTCTTACTGAGATAGTGAAGGACTACAGCATTAGTAAAGAGGATTCTAAATGTTTGTGGTCATAAGCTTTCAAACAATTACTTGTGTTTAGGTACTGAGCTCGTAGTTGTTGGAATATCTCTGTTCAAAGATGTGTTTTATTTTAGAGATGTATTTTTTAGGGATTTAAGGGAACCTTACAGGGACAGGGTAACTTTTATTTTACCTCCAGTTTTTCAAAGAATGAGCCAAACAATTTCTGGTCCATTAAATTTTGCCATTTTTATATTCAGAGTGGTGCAGATAAGAAGCTTACTTTCTGCTGATTTTTCTTGGGTATAGGCATTGATATGTACACCAGTGTTAGGTATTTACAGGCAGGAATCCCAGACTGACTGAGTTTCAAAGGAACCTCTGGAGGTCATCTTGAGTAGGGCCACCTACAGCTAGTTGCTGACATGTCCAGACAGTTCTTTAATAGTTCTCCACAGCCTCTCTGGGTAACTTGTGCCAATGCTCGACGATCCTCACACTGAAGAAGTGTTTCCTGATGTTTGTGAGGAAGCTCCTGTGTTTGAATTTGTGCCCCCTGCCTCTGGTCCTATCACTGCGTGGCTCCATCATCCTTTCAGCCTCCCTTCAGGTATTCATGTACATTCATAAGATCCCCCCCTAAGCCTGCCCTTCACCATGCTGAACAGTTCCAGCTTTCTCAGCCTTTCCTCCATTCCTAAAATCATCTTAGTAACCTTTTTCTCAGCTCTTTTCAGTGTGTGCATGGTTGTCATGCATGTGGAGTGAGAACCAGTCACTGGTGCTGGGTGAAGGCAAAGGTTCACAACCCTTGACCTACTGGCAATGCTCTTTATAATGTAGCCCAGGACACCACTAGATTTCTTTGCCACAAGAGCACAATGCTGGCTTATGGTCCACCAGGACCACAGGTCCTTTGCTGCAAAGCTGTGTTCCACATAACTCACTTCCGATGTCTGCCAGTTCCTGGGGCTGTTCCTCCCCAGGTGCAGGACTGTACTTCCCCATTCATGAGGTTCCTGTTGTTCTAATTCTTCAGGTTTTTAAGGTCACTCTAAATGGCTGCACAGTTCCCTGGCATATCAGCCTTTCCTCACAGTTTTGTGTAATCAGCAAAATTCCCACTGATCACCACCCTCAGAGCCCAGCCATTGAGACAGTTTTCAGTCCACCTCACTGTCTGCTTACCCAACCTGGACATCAGCAACTTCTCTTTGAGGATCTTATCAGAGAGAGTGTCAGAGGTCTTACTTGAAGTCCAGGTAGGCAATATCCCCTGCTCTCCAGTCATCTGCCAGGCCAGATACTTCATCGTAGAAATTTATGAAGTTGGTCAAGCATGCCTTCCCCTTCGTGAAGCCGTGCTGACTACTCTTGATGATTTTCATGTCTTTAACGTGCCCAAAAATCATTTACAATAGCTAATTCATCACTTTCCCAGGGAAGAAGGTAAGCTGACCAGCCTGTAGTTCCTTAAGTCCTGTACCTACTTGCCCTTCTGTAAGATAGGAGTGAAATTTTCTTTTCTCTCATCCTCAGGCACGTCTCCTAGTCACCATGATTCTTAAAAGGTGCTTGAGAGTAGCCTTATGTCTTGGAGTGATTTGTGACTGGTCTATTCCATTACTGTCCGCTTTACGCCCAGAAAAAGCAAGTGCTGTATTTTGAAGGCCCGGGACTGGATGTGTGTGCGGCTGAGGGCAGGGACCGGGGCTTTTTGACGCCCTGGGTTTGAAGCGTCGCAGCTCGGGCTGCCCGCGGCTCGGTGCAGCGTGGTGCTTGCTCGGCTGGCGTGGTTCCTGGCCCAGGCCAAAACCCCTTTTCCCTTCCCTGGCTCGGAGAAGCTGCAGCAGCGATCTTCGGACTGTTCCGAGACGAACTGAGCAGCTGCTGGGCCGGAGCAGGAGGCAGCGCCGCGGTAGGAGCGGGGTCGCCCCCTGCTCCTGCCCGCCGGGCCCCTGCGAGCCGAGCCGGCAGGAGGACATCGAGCTCAGCTGCTCTGCTCGCTGTGATCGTCCTGCTGCGTCCCACCAGGGAGAGGATCAGCACCGGGCACCCACCGGACCTTCGCCTGCGGCCTCGTGAGAGCTCTGGTACTCGGGGAGGGGGGAAAGCCGGCGCCATTTTGTACCATGTGTCGGAAGGGTATTCTGCAGCGTTTTGTTCTAAGTTTTGTTAGTTTAATAGTTTAGCACTTGTTACCGTTTTTCTCCTTGCCTCTGTTGATAAACTGTTGCGGGGGTTTTTTTTCACTTTCCTCCATTGTTATTCATTTTGTATTTGTGAAAAGGGCTTGTTGGGACCCCCTTAGAGGACAGGATTCATCTGCGGAGCATCCTCTCTTAAATTTTCTCTAATACCGAGACACCTTGCAATGGCATCTGCCACCTCCCTGAGCTCTTGTTGGTGCATCCCACCCATCACAGCCTGTGGACTTAAGTATTCCAGTTCACATAAGTATTCTGCAGCCTAATCCTTTTCCAACAGAGGAATATCTTCAGACTTTCCCCCTACTCTCTGGGGCCTGGATGAAGACCAGTCTTGCCCAGTAAAGAAGATGGCAGAGGAGACATTCAGTACTTCAGCATCATCTGTGTCCTTTGTACCTAGGCCTCACATCTTTTGAGCAATGGGCCCACATTTTTCCTAGTTGTCTTTTTGTTTCTATGGACTTCTAGGAGACCTTCTTGTTACCTTGGTGTTTTGGTTTGAGCCTGGCCAGAGGCCAGGAACTACCCAGGCTCACTCCCTCCTCACAGCTGAACAGAGGAGAGAAAAAAAATTCAAAGCATCCATGAGGTTTATGATTCAAATGATTTGAGAGAGGCTATCAGCCATATAAAGCAAACCTACAAGATAAAGTACCAGGAAGACGGTCAAGACAGTCTCTTTAACAGTAAGGGGGAACTGAACATTCTCAAAAAGTGACCTACCAGATTCAAAGGGGAAGGAGGAGATGAAANCCAGATTCAAAGGGGAAGAAGGAGGTCTAAGGCTGGGAAACATTATCCCATGAGCGTCCTCTAATAGACTAGGTGCAATTGTTAACAGACCCCCAAAGCAGGCAGTCGAGACCAAGACAGAGAAATGAGACTGTACACATCTTGAACAATTTCCATTACCTCTTGTCACCTTCTTATAAATCATTATCACCGAGCACAGCGAAACAGCAATCTGAACTTGTGACCCTGATTTGTAAAAGCTATATGCCAGGGAAACAACAGGTGCCCTCTGTGGATAAGCGAACAAGCCGAGAGACCAAAAAGACATCAGAACCTCAAATAGGCCCAGGGGCCAGAATGACATTAGAGCCTGAAGCACCTAGGGACCAGAATGACAGGAGTACCTCAAGCAACATTGTGACCACGTTACCACAATACAAAGTAATTCAAGCGAAATTGTAACCAGTACAGTTCTTTTTCACTGCCTCTGGCCAGGCGCTGGGCACCAAAATTTTGTCCAGGTTTGAGACAATATAAGGAGGAAAATGCCCTCCCTGGGGAGGGTAGACTATTAACAGCCCCTCCCCCACCAGGTCCAAAAAAACCCTCAATTCCTCGGAGGGAAAATGAAAAAAAAACCTGTTTTATTTACAAGGTCACACATTCAGGCACTGAAAAGAAATGAACAATATTAAATTACAAACCACTTGTGATGGAGTAACCTGTGTAAAGTACGGAGTCCTTGGCGTGGTCCCCCATTGATGAGCCGAGGCAGGGCCCCTCCCCCGGCGATGCTGACGATCAGATGACTTGGTGTCCTGGATCCGAGCTCAGTTGAAAAGCAGTTTCAGGGAAAAGGGAAAAAAAAAGTCCCAAGGAAAACTTCCTTGTCTCAGCTAGTTAAAAAGAAAAAAAGTTTGCTTTCTGTCTCTCTCCCTTGAGAAACAGAGCTGAAAAAAAAACTGGCCAAAAGAAAAAAAAAGAAAAATCTCTCTCTTCCCTGCTGCTTGTGGCAGACCCGAGAGCGCAGGACCAGAAGAAAAAAAAAAGGAGAAGTAATATGAGCTTTTTGGAGCACACCTTCTCCCCTCCCCACCCCCCTCTGCTTTACACCCTACCCAAACAACGCAGGGAGAGCGAGAATTAGAGGGGGAGGGGTTAGGTCTGGTCTTCATAATTCAAGGATTGGAGTCTTCCCCTGCTGGACGGTGGGGTCCCCTCTGGAAGTTCTTCAGGCGCTACTCTCTTTAGCTCACACGCAGTCTTATATCAGTCCACCCCACGGGCAACAGCGGCCCTCAAACTGCTGTGGCATGAGTCACTCCTCCACAGGCTGCAGTCCTTTCAAGCATCCCCCTGCTCCAGTGTTTGCAAGTGGGTCTCTGCATGCCCATGGTCCTCCATGGGGTACAAGGGGGAGGACATTCCGCTTCACCATGGTCTCACCACCAGCTGCAGAGGAATCCTGGCTCCAGCTCCTGCAGTATCTTCTTCCACCCTGACCTTGGTACTTCCATGTTGTTTTGTCAGCTCACATCTCCTCACTGACCCTCCACCTCCCTGGCTGGAATTAAAACTGCACAACCAGGATTGTTTTGAATTCCTTCTTAAATCTGTTATCACAGAGGCATTACCACTTTTAATTGGCCAAGCGACATGTCCATCTTTGCAGCCAGCCAGACATTGGCCCTGCAGGCCATGGTGGTGGGGCTTCCAGCAGCTTCTCACGGGAGTCAGCCCTGTATGCCCACCCCCGCTACCAGAAACCACGTCTTGCAAAACCACGACACTTGGACATTGCTTGCCTGATTCAATTCCATTTGGGCTTTAGCTTTTCTTATGTTGCCCTGTGATGCTCAGATAATGTTTATGTATGCCTCCAAGGTTACCCCAGGAGGGTAACTTCTATACATTTTCTTCTTGTGTTTGAGTTTGTCCAGGAGTGTCTTGATTATCCATGTAGGCCATGTTTGGAGAGGAGTGGTCTTTCAATACTAATATTCTTGGGGCCCCTTTGCTCTTCAGGGTCTCAGCCCACAGGACTCCTTCAAGCAGGTATTTTAAGAGGCCGAAGGATGCTTTGCTGAGGTCCAGGGTCATGAGCTTGTTTTTCATCATCCTGCCTGTCCTCAGGCTCTTGAACTGCATCATGTCAGGATCACTGCAGCCAAGGCTTTCTTTGACCTCCCCATCCCTCTTTGTAAGTCCGATATAGCACCTCTCCTTGTGTGCTCCTCTGTCACTTGGAGAAGGAAGTTACCAAGAGTGCACTCCAGGAACCTCCTGGATTGCAGTCATGCTTTGTTTTCCTTGCGGCAGATACTGAGGTGGTTGAGGACCCCCATGAGGATCAGGTCCTGCAAGTGTGAGGCACCTGCTCTGTCTAGAGCGGCTAGAGCTCTGTTTGTTCTTCCTGGTCAGGTGGCCTGTAGTAGACAACCACTATAACATCACTTCTGCCTGTTCTCTTTCTAACTGTGGCATGTTAGATCTCCATCAGGTTGCCTTCCATCCCCAGACAGTGCTTTTAATGCACCCCAACTGCTCTCCTGCTTAAAGGGCAAGCCCACCTTCCTGTTCAAAGAGCCTCCTTGCTTTTCTAAAGTACCAGTATTTCTTCACCCATTAAATGTCCAGGAGCAATGGTTAGAGATACAAGTCAGAATAATCTGGGAATCAGTATGATGATTTTTTTTGTTGGTGTTGGGGTTTCAGGCTAGTTGGACAGGTCCAGATAAAATGCAGTGTTCAACTAGAAGTCTGCTAGCATTGTAAATTTAAAAAATTTAGGAAACTTCATCAAATACCATCTCTTGAGTCTTGTTTCGGAACAGAGATGCAAATTTGCTACTATTACATTGCACTGCAGCATCTTTCTCACCTTTAGGAAGGCAGTAGCTAGGCTCCGTGTACATGAATTGTAATGACTAGGTTGTTGATTCTTTGCTGATAAAATTGGGGATAACTTTTTCTTGCAGTAATGAAATTGACAGCCTGAGACAGTCTGAATGTCCTTATTCATCCTCAAAGATAACAGTGGCTCTTGCTGAGGTTAAAGAAGTACTGTCACTAAAAGTGGTTACCTTGTAAGTAAATAGGAAAGTAGTGGTAATAACAAGCTCAGTTCTGAAAACTGACAGGTATTCTGTGAGTGTGATGGACTTTGGACTTTGGAGTCATAATTCAGAGTAGCATGGTGATTTCTTAATACAAATGCTTGTAAACTCAAGAGAAACTTCCGACGTTTTCCTTTCATCTGCACCGTTTGTTCACGCATGCTCTAAGTAACAGTGATTTTTAGCTGTGTCATGCTTGATCAGTGATGCAGCAGATGAAGCAGAGCTTATGTTCAACTATGTTGTGTGTAACAGTACTTGAGTAAATTTTCCTAGTCAAAGTTCTTGAAAGTTTAGTTGATGTTTAGAATTAGGAAGGGGATACTTTAGTTCCTTCTTTGTCATTGTTCCTTTTAACTTGTTCTTAAATGATCTTTTTCTGAGAACTGGGTCTCTTTGGGCAAATACGTGCAGTTCATAATGCCTTTGTCACATTAGCAAAGAACTTTCTTGTGCTTTGCTGCTTTCAGGAGTGGATTATTCTTTTTATGTTAGGTTTTTACTTCCTCAGAGTAGGTTAAATTAAAAAAGATTGCTTTGAAGGTATTGCATTCTCTTGGTATGAAACACACTCTTAAAGGTTAAGCAGCTGTAATGAAGTTCAGAGAATTTAGAACCATCTATCCAATACACTTCCATTCCTGTATCCCTACAGGATAGCTATGTGATATGTTGACATAGTTGAGTATTTATTATATCATGCTTATCGTGATAAGCATGTGATAAGGTGTGCCCTGTAGTGCACTTGTATAGCAACTGTAGTTGTGAAAAATCTGTAGAGAGAAATGATGAACATTGAAAATAAGGGGGAAGAAGTTGTTGCAAAAAGTTTTTAAAATGCCTGGTTTTCTGTTCAGCACTGGCCACTAAAATCAAAGTGGCATTAGATGCAGCAAAAGCCTGTCAAAAGCAGCTGAGATTCTACAGTAAACTTATTTCAAGACCTTGTTCTTGCCTCCATGAAAGTAAGACATATGTGTGCACTGTTACACGGGTGTTCCTAATGCCCACGGTATTTTGAGATCTAAAGTCAACAGCTTAAGTACACACAGGAAAAATGGAAGATGCTGTTTGTGGAGTCATTCAAAAGACAAGTCATAATTATGTCAATAGTAGTGGTAACGTTTGCCTGCTTAATTAACTGTACTTTGTTTTAAAAAACAAACCAAACCAAATAAAACCAACCAACCAAAAAATGCGAAGTGGAGGGGAAAAAAACCCCAAACACAAAGAGAGACCTCAGTGCACTCCCCCAAAATAATGTTATGGATGGGTATGGAGATCAGCCCTTCTCTGCTAAACCTCCACTGCCTGGGTGGGATGGTCTCAGCCTGATACTTACCAAATACTCACAGGCAGTTTCAGTCTGATTCCTCTGCTGGAATGAGTGTCAAGCAGTCAAATAGCATTCCTGCATAATTAGACTCTAGTGTCTGTGGCAGAATTGGCATACAAATACTAATTTTCAAGACATTGCAAATTAAATTTGAGAATCCTAGCTCTGGTTTGCATAGTATTGTGAAATTCATAAAGTAAAAGATGACTAAATTAATATCTGCACTTAAATAAATTTTCTGGGTTTTTTGAATATGTTGATATACAGGTGTTTGTGAATACCAAAAGGTGATTTTTAAGGCATGAGAGCCAATGTCTAATGATTTACTTGATACAGTTCTCTTCTGTGTAATATTTATAAAGTTGGGCTTTTCCCTTGCTTTGTCATTTCAGATTTGTCCAATATGTGCAGCATTACCTGGAGGGGATCCGAATCACGTAACAGATGACTTCGCAGCTCATCTTACACTGGAACACAGAGCTCCTAGAGATTTAATATCCTTCACAATTTGAGGCAAAGAGGGTAGATTGTTTCACCTGGTAGTTGTGGTGACTTGATTTGATTTTTATAGTCAAAGGGTCATATTCTGGATTTCTTGGAACTTACGTTGCTAAAGATAGGTATGTAACAAAAAAGTGTAGTTGCTAGACTGTGCACAGACTTGTAGGTATACTTTAGAATGGTTTTCACTCTAACAGCTCTAACAACAGAAACATTTAAAGCACTTTCACACAGAGAGGTTTTTTTCTACTTGCACTGTGGTTTATCCTGCCTTATCATTACTCCTGATGCTATTTTATGTATCAAGATTCAGTAGTGTGCTGTCTGTATTTCTGACATAAAGATTTTAAACTTGCTTGACTAGTTTTAACACAGTCTTTTAATAATGTAATATTGTAGTGTTACTGACATTTTTGTACCTCAGAAAACCTTCAGATTTTCTGGGATAGGATGTTGTCCTTCAGTTACCTTAGCAGCCAGTTAGGGAAATTTGTCTATGCTTGATGGGCTGAAGAGCTGGAACTGGTGGTGTTCTTTCATCCTTGTTCTAGGAACATTTTTCTCCTTTTAAAAAAATTCTTTTCCTCCCTAGGACTAACTGATAAAATGCATATTTTGATTTGGGCTTTTATTTAATGACATGCAGGCTATCTGGTATCCCTGTGGTAAGTAATCTCTGAATTATTTCTTTGTGTCTCATTGAAACAGACAAAAAGATGACATTTTAACTTTGATAGTGGCTTTTTTGTTCGGAGATTTTTAAAAAGGAAAAAAGAATAATGTAAGCTCTAGCAATTGGAGTAAAAAAAAAAATCAGAGCCCTACCAAATAGAGTTAATAGTGTTAACGGAGAGGAAACAGCATTTAAGGTGATGGCTCCATTTCAGTTATGATTGTGTTTGATTGCATTTAAGTTTGTTATTATTAACAGGTTTTAGGGTCAGGACAGACTAAATGCGCAATATAGTTACTACTTAATAATTGGATCAGTGTAAAGGAGTTTGGGTGTAGATTTGCTCTGTGAAGGGCTAATGAGTATTGCAAAATGCTTTGAAGTCAGATGAAAGCTGTTACCCGTACTTCACCTTTCCTGTAGACAGGAATGGAGCTCTCAGCACTCAGGAGGAGCAGGGTGCTGGATGCAGTGGCTTTGGCCATGAGAGCTGGGTCCCAGGCATTCCTGACGTCCTCAGTGGGCAGGAGTCATGCCATCCTCCGTTTCTGGAGGAGGTAGGATGAGATTCGTGAGGGGAGAGTATCTTTCGGACTACTGGATCGTTCCTGGCATTTGGACAGCTCAGAGACATTGCTTGATGGGTGATGTAGTTTGAGCAGGTTTTCTTGTATAAGTGTAGTTTGCTCATTGTACCAACTGTGAGTTTTTCATAGCACCTGCCTAATTAGGCTTTTACTAACAAGATTTGCATCCCTAATAACTACATAGGAGCATACCAAAGGTCAGACTGTGGGCTTCCAACATTGACTTAACTGCTCTGTAAGCCAGGAAGTTTAAATTTTCACAGCTACAGGGTGAAATGAATTTCCTACTGAAATGCACAAGATATTTGATAAGAATTCAGACTTCGGCTGCATTTTCTCCCCACTAGTATCAGAGATGCCACCAGATGACTATTAATTATGGAATGTTTTAGCTGGAAAAGACAATCTTTTTTCAAATACAGAGCAAGGTTTCAAAAGTCAGTCATCCCAAAATGGATCTATTTTGGGAATACAGTGCCCACGGTTAAAGATAATGTATGTAGAATTTTCTGCTTGTACTGTATTGTGTTGGTGTCCAGTGTGTCAAATTTCCAAAACCTCGTAAGAAGTGTATCTTGAAGTGATTGTTTCACATTGGGCTCTACATCATATCTAGCAATAGGCAGGGCTAAAGCAGGAAGAAAGGAAGAGAAGATGCCCGTTTTCACTGGGGGTCTGGCAATGTAGGAAATAAAACCATCAAACTCAGAGAGCTGTTAGAAAGCTATTCTGTGATACAACATTATATTGGTGTTCTAGACAACTTCATATGAGGTTGAAGTGGTACAGAACAGTTCTCCATGCCCTGTAATAGCCTTCATGTAAAAAAGGAGATACAGAGAAGGCTCTTTGCTTGCACTTTTTCTGGAGTGAAGATTTCTGTTGCAGTTTTAGGTGAACTTTTACTGTTGGATCTGCTAGAGTTTTGAGGGGTGGCCTTATCCACCAAGTATTAATTAGATGTGTTTGGTTAATTTTGGGTTTGGGGGTTTTTTTTAAAGTTGTCCCAAAAGGCTGCATGTGTTTCTTACTACAGACCTTGTGCAGCTATTGCAAGGTGTGTCTTACTCCAGCAGTCTGTGGACAAGTCTTTAAAACCCAGTTTCTTTCTTTAGCAGGAAAATACTTGAAAATTTATTAAACACAACTCTTCAGCATTAATCATACAAATAGTTCTCACATGACTATTCAGTTTAAATTTTTGTCACAAGGTCAGGTTTGCAAAGGCGTTTCTTTCTCTAGCATAGCTGATAAGGCTTGAGTGCATGCTTAGCTAGTATTTAAAGAATTATGTTTATCTCAAAACACTTCAAATGCTGCAGTTAGGAAGTTTACCCCACAGTCCTGTGTCTGCTTGAAAAATCCCCAGGTACTGGCCTATTCTAACATGTTTACGTTATGAAAAGCTTGCCAAACTGCACGGGGTCTGTAGAGTCCATCTACAGCAACTCGTCTCCAGCAGCATCCAGTATTGGCACACTCAGAGGTACAGGACGCTCTGTACTCGGCAAAGTGTGTTCTGTGCCAGGCAGGTTTTTCTCTTACACCCCAGATGTTAAGTTTCACACTGCAGCATAAATAAGAGTTTTGAAAGAAGCAAACATTCTGTAAAGTGTTCTTGTAATAGCCAAAAGCTCTGTCTTGCCATGAGAAGTTTAGTCATGCCTTTCAGTCTAAAGTTCTTGACCTCCATGACATCATGAAGTTCTGCCTCATAACTGTGGTTTGTGAAAAGTGCATTGGACACTACCCTTACACAGAAATTGATACCATATGAGTGGTAAACGTACTATTACAAAAATGAAAAACATGGGAGATGGAAATCTAAGCTAAAATTCTAGTAACAGTGAAATAAATACTAAAGCCTATGTTATTTCATTTTTCACCAGTGAATTATACTAGTGATTTTTGAAAAGAAGCCTGATCTGGAGTATCTTGGAGTAATTAATGTTAACAACTTTATGACAAAAATAATCTTTAAATAGTTTGTTGATAGCTTCAAAATTTTTATGAGAATCTCTAAGAGGTATGACGCAACATACAAGCATCTGATAGGGAGAAGTGGGGGAAAGTAAAAAGCATCATTGTCATAACTGGAATTAGTGATATTTCTTCAGCTGAAAGAAAAAGGGTGAAATAAAGGGGTGTGATGGATGTGCTGAATATTTCAGAAATGTACAGTTTCCTAAGAACTGAGGAGATGAAATTTCTTCATGAAAAGCATGAAGTACACAAGTCAAAAGGAATATTGAAATTACTATGTACTTCTGATAGGAATGGCAATTAACTTTTTTTTTATTTTCAATACTTAATGTAAGAATTGAGGAGAGAGAATGAAATCCCTATGTCTCAGTAGTAAACTTGGCTGAACATGCATTTGTGTGGATTTTCAGAGAAAGGTTTGAGCTAAAAAAAGTTACCAGATCAGTAAGTCTGACTTGCAGCATAGCTGCAGTGTACCTTATCTTTGCTTCAGAAGTTCAGTCATTACTTTATTAATTAAAACCAGTGTGCACCTGAGTGTTTCACCCATCAAATGTCCTTTAATGGTCAGTTAACACTCAATGCCAAACAGTTCTGTTTTCTTAACTTCTTGGCTACGATGAATCCAGTGGTGTTCGGCATGTACGTAGGATGTTCCACCCAGGCCGGGGTTTGGGAGGCCCCCGTGCACGTAGATCAAACATGCACTTTACTACCAGTTCCCCTGGTGGACTTTCGTCTTCTCAGAGTTCGTATTCTCCAAGCAATAGAGAAGCAATGGATCCTATAGCTGGTAAGAGCCGTAACCACAAATTTTACCCCAATGTCCTCCTCCTACACAGGAAGTAAAGTGCGAGGTGACAGTAGATGCCCTGCTCTGTGTTGCTGTGAAGCTGCACATACAGGCACATCCCACAGCGTGGGTGAGCAGAGGAAGGGTGTCTGATTTTTCAGCATCAGAAAATAATTAGGCTGTGGCTTCAGGTTTCCCAGAACAAAGTTGGTTGTTCTATTTTTTGCTGTCATGTGACAATAACTTTTTACAAGAAACTAAAAATAGAGAGTGAAGACTATTCTGGAAGCAAATACAATTTTGCCTATGGGGGAATGTAAATATTTTCATGGGGGGTCCTTGACCATACCAGCATGTCAGCGAAACCTCAGTATCTGCCACAAATCCACTTTTGCTTCAGATGCATAGGAGACACAATGGTTAAACTTGAGCTTGCTATTATCAGGCTGTGACTTCTCCAGAGGGAGATAGCCAGCCAGCTGTCTTAAATGAGGCATTGCCCTGGAAGGGCAGCTGTGGATCCACTGCCTTTCTTAATCATGGTCCCCTTTGCCTGCCTTCTGCTGGCTCTGGTGCTCTGCTGGCCTGCTGTGACCTGATGTAACTCATTAAATTAGCTGCAAAGAAGTAGCCTATCAAAAGAAGAAGACCAGTTGAGTGAGGTCACAGGTGAGTTTGTACAAAGAGGGAGGATGTTCCTGAAGCTTCCAGTGCAAGACCTTGTCTTTCTCGTGTGAGGGCAGCTACTTCAGCTCAGTTACATGTGAAGTGACTGCTGGAGTTTGCTTTCAGCCTCACAGGACCTTCCCACTTAGCAGCATTAAATGTGGGATAAAATGGCTTTCTTCTACATGTTTCCTCTTTTGGTGGAAGCTGTGTTTCTGCATTTAGAGCACACTCAGCTGGGTGTCCTTGTTCCAGGACTGTCATGAGTTCACTTCTGCTTCCAAAATACTGCTTTTCTCTACTCTAAGCTTTAGCTTACAGTGGGAATAAATATATCTAAATCTTGTCTGGAAGTTTAACATGTCTGCCTTTCTACTGGAGTCATAAATAGGAAATACCACAGTAATTTTTCTGTTTAAATGAGTTTATAGCATCAATCTTCTTAAATTTTTTTTTCTTCCCTGTGGCATTCTCTAGTAATGAAAATTTACTTAGTGTTGCTGTCAGTGTTGGTGAAAATTACTTGACCACCCTGAGCTCATATTTTTCTTCATTCCTTCAAAGAAAGCTTGCTTTAGAATGATTACATTTGGTTGATGCAATGGAAGAGAAATTGTCATGACCTATATAGTAACTTGTAGAGGAGAAGGGCAGGAGCAGGATCGTCCCCTGCTTTCTCTGCCGTTGCATCTTGTGCAGCATCTGAGATAAGAAGTACCTTCTACACAGGGTGTAGAAGATGTTCTGCAGTAATGCAAGGAGCAGTAGTTTCCTGATAATACTTATTTTAAAAAACCCTTTGTGGATAAAACTTGAAATAAGCGTTCCATCCTTCTGAATTTGAAAACTCAAGAACAGAGGGGTTTTTTAATAGCTAGGTTACCACGCTTCTGGCAGAAATAAAAATTCGTACAGAATGCTTTTGATGTGAATCAGTGATTTAAGATGTTTTCTTAGTTAAATTTTTTTATTTAAATGTTTGAAGCAATGGTACAGTATTTCTCCCTTTGCTGCAGCACAGCTTCCCTCTGAGATAACTGGGAAGATGAAGCTTGTGTTTTGAAAGAACATTTGTTGAAAGGAAAAAAAAGTCACCGCCCAAAGCCAAAATAAAGAAGTTTCTTAGTAAAATTGCTCTTTTGACCTGAAGTTTCAGAGAGTTGCTGCAGAGGACATCATTTCACAGGCATTACCTGTCCTTGTCAAGGCCTTAAACTTTGTTACTTGGTGTAAATATACATAAATTAATCTTTCTTAGCCTTGCAGCCATTAAATGCTAGGACTTTTTTCAAGAGCTTCATTATTTGGTTTTGGTGTTGATTGAAAAAAAATACACTGCAATTCAGGGTGTATTTATTCTGCTGTGTAATGCTCATTTAAGATCTTAAGTCATAGAAGCTTTCTCTTTTCTGGCAGAACTTTTATCTCAGCTATCAGGCGTGAGGCGTTCTGCAGGAGGACAGCTCAACTCCTCTGGCCCTTCTGCTTCTCAGTTACAGCAGCTGCAGATGCAACTGCAGTTGGAACGACAACATGCACAGGCAGCCAGACAGCAACTGGAGACTGCACGCAATGCAACTAGGCGCACCAACACGATCAATGTCAACACCACTATGACACAATCTACAACAACAACCACCAACACATCGAACACAGAAAACAGTCAGCAGACTATCCAGAATTCCCAGTTCCTTCTGACAAGGTAACTTGTTCAGTGTATTTACTTGTATTTATGTCTCGTAACTTCTGCTTACCTTAGTTCTGGTAGAGATACAGAACTTGAAGTTTGAATGTTTGGAGTTAGGCACATACCTGGGATGGCATTAATTAACAGAATACTTACCTGGTTTAGAAATGGTACTTAGATACCAGGGTTAAAGAAAATTCACCTCCTGCATCATTCCAGTACTTCTAGAACATAGGCTATTGATCTGAAATAAAAATGCTTTCTGCGTCTCCTCTGCCACACCCTCCACTAGCATACTTTTGTTTGTCTGATACTGTGAAAGAGGGTGGGAATTTTAACAGCTCCTGTGCCCAGAAACCTGAACTTGAGTCAAATGGATTTTTATCTAAGTTCAAAATAATGCCATGTGACATCTGTCAATCAGAAATTCATTTGAGAACCTTAATCAAAGCACCTGCAAAAGTTACAAATTGTGACTTTCAGAGCTGGAGTGAGCAATTTCCTTGCCTTTACCAGGGCATGCAGTGTACCTTAGGAGAAGTGGTGGAACTAGGTTCAGTAATCCATACATAGGCTTTACGCATGCAGAAATGTATTTTGTGGCAAATGTGAAGTTGATGTGGAAGCAAAGGAGGCATGTCATTTGCATGTCTAGGAAATTGCACCAGCCCTCCCTAAGACTCCTTGAATAGCAGGAAACCTCATGAATAGTTTTTGATGTTCCTCCAGCTCTGGGCTCACTGTGAATGCTGTTGCACCATCAGGCAAGGGATGGGCTGTTAAATGCGTGCCTGTTGTACTGAGGTGCTGGACACGTTGAAGGGCAGGCAGGACTGCCCTGAAGGAGCAGTTTGTGAGCGCTTCTCAGCGCCTGTCGGTGGTGTCACCAGTGAAATGGGCTTTCAGCAACTGCCTGTCTTCTCTTCCCTTGCTGCTGCACAGGTTGAATGATCCGAAGATGTCGGAAGCAGAGCGTCAGTCAATGGAAAGCGAACGGGCAGACTGCAGCCTGTTTGTTCAGGAGCTTCTACTCTCCACCTTGATGCAGGAAGAAAGTTCCTCCTCAGATGAGGATGAGCGGGGGGAGATTGCAGATTTTGGTGCTATGGGCTGTGTAGATATTATGCCTCTAGATGTTGCTTTAGAAAACCTAAATTTAAAAGAGAGTAATAAAGGAAATGAGCCTCCTCCACCTCCTCTTTGATGACATCCCACTTTGCAGACAATGTCCTCTGTGCTGTATTTGCCAATGAAAGTGGACAACAACTTATCTTGGGTTTGTTTTGGTGATTGTAATTTCAGGTCTGTCACTCTTGTTACATTGTGTACATTCAAAAGAAAGAGAGAAAAGATATATATGATAATCATTTCCACTTAACTAATTTTTACTTCTAGCAGGTAAATGTAGGTTGCAGTACAGAGCAGAAGGCTCTGTGTCCTGTACCTTGACATGCAAAAGGCTCTCCTAATACTCCACATTCAAACTGAAGAGGAAAAAAAAATGAAAAATCTCTAATGAAGCTGCTGTGTGTATTTATGAATATTAATGAATAAAAACTGCTTGGATGGTTTACCTTAACTACTGCATGACGTTTTTTGCAGCGTGCATGAGTTTTAGTGACCTTGTCATTTAAAAACTTAAATACAAGGAGTAAAACTATAAAACACAAAGCTTTCCCATTATTCAAAGGTTACATGATGGAAAGGTTAGCACTGAGTAGCAGTTTGTGGCCACAGAGTAGCTTTTGAATAATACATGACAGAATGACATCTTCATGTGCTGTTCCTGCACAGGATGGAAACTCTGCAGTGGGATACATTGTGGTGACCAGGGTGTGGCGTTCTGCTCTATGTGACCATTATGTTGCCCTCTCAGAGTCACCTCAGTGTGGAGTTAAGCTTCATTTTGTCCATCAGTAGGAGATGCAACAGTAAGGCCACTGCTGGAAGCTACTGCAAGGGGCTTTTGTGTGCCCTAAAATCAAATGATGTTCACTTTTGTTTAAAGTTTTTCTTTGTTGTGGTTGTTAAAATTTTTTAATTGTTAAATATGTTTTATTCAGGTGTAGACAATTCATATATTCACTGTGTTTCTTAAAAAAAAGTTAACCTGGATCCTATTGTCTTAGTTTAAAAGCCTTTTCACAGCCTCAATCATATTTTGAGTTATTTATGTATTTGCTTCATAGTTGGCAGAGGCCTGACAGTATCAGGAGAGCTTGAGGATTTGGATTTGCAGACTGTCAGGGTATTCCAATGAAATTCTTAATGCTACATTCAGCACCTTTTATTTATTGTTTCTTTTGGTTATTTTCGCTGGTGTAAAAAAAGCCTTTTAGTTGAATCATGCCACGTACATGCCTATACTGTTAATTCTACTGGTTTGGAAAAAAAAGAGTATGGTGTTGTTGTGCATACAAATTTATAATAGCCCCAAGGCAAGGACAGAAGGGGTGTGTTTGGTTTTGGTTTTCCTTCTTTTAGTTTTTTTCTTTCTTTTCTTTTTCTTCTTTTATTTTGGGTGAGTTTTTTTGAATGTAAAGTTAGATTATAAAAACAAAAGTGCACACAGCTTCTGATGAAAATTTAAACTAGGCTTATATCATAATGATGTCTTTCAGATCTCTCACCTCACCCCCTCTCTCTTTCTCTGTATCCTCCCATCTCAGCAGCATTGTAGAGTAAACGTACAGACTTGGACACCACGTGGTGTTCTCAGCAGAACTGTGACATGTATGCTAATCTAAAATAACAGCAGGAAAAGAAAAACCCCATAGACTGAAGTTTAAGTTCCCTCCTTTTTTTGTTTTTTTTTTTAATCATCAAATCTTGGTTGTTTTCATGTAGAGCAGCACTAGCTTTTTTTTTTTTTTTTTCCTTTTTTTTTTAGTCTCTGCAACAGAAAACTTTACGTGCGGCCTCTAGTTATCCTGAGAGTTAGCCCCAGTAGGGACTTTTTTAATTGATTGTTGAAGACTTTCAAAAATTTTTCAAGCTGTAGTTTTTCAAACACATCTTCTGCACATTACAGTAAGACACACAGTTCAATAAAGCATTTTCAAGACTGTTGTTCAGTTGATTTTCTTTGGTTTTGATATATTAATCCAGACAGTTTTGTTACAGAAATTTCTACATCTGTCTTTAATTCCAGCTGTGTATTCCAACACAAAATCAGTTTGTGTAGGCTTCCTGGGTGGTTCACATAAACATAAAAACCAAAAGCCTTGGCAGTTGCTGTCTGTAATCCTAAACTCTGCACAGGTAGATGAATTGAAGGCTGCATAGACCAGGATGGATTTCAAACGGGCTCTTCTGGGCGGAGTGTTGTTTTGTGTCTGTGTCAGGTGGTCTCCAGCATTGCCTGACGGGCAGACACCACCACACTTGCTTTGAAGGCAGTGCAAACCAGTGCTACCCCTGTTTGTTTAGAGACTGAATATATGCTGACTTGGATTTAAAAGCATCCTTGGGCATCACATTAACTTGTACAAATCTTCAGTTTGGAGCATTTTTTTACCTTTTTTTTTTTTTAGGTTTAGAAATTATACAAAATGGCTACTAGGAGGGTATTTATTCTAGTAGTCTGTCAATTTTTATTTGCAAGGAAGTGTTTTTCCTTCTCGGAGTAAGCTTTGCCAAACTAGTATTTTTGGGGTATTTCCAAAACATTTCTTCTCAGGGTGCTCTGGGCTGCAATGACTGTAGCCTTCACCAGCTTTGCAGGGGCATCCCACAGGGGGTTATTGCCTTTTCCATGTGAGGGAACAAAAAGAAAACAACAGAAAAAAACCACTCCAAGACCAAAACCCACCACCACATGGACACCACCCTTCCAGGAAAGGGAGCCTTAGCACTCTGCACTTGCACAGTTCTTGGAGTGCAGTGAAACATACTGTGAATGGGTGGCCAAGGTCCCATAAAGAATCACTGCCAAACGCATCAGGAAAAGCAGTTTTATTACAACTCCGTGAAAGTACAGGAAAGTTCTAGGGCATGGTTCACTCTGTTGCTGCAGAGATAAAGCACATAAAGGAAAACTGGATTAGAATCAATCTGGAATGATACACAACAGGGACTGGGGATGTAAAAGGGTGAGGATGGAGAATGGTCAGGGTGCAAAGGGATACGGGAGACCTTCCCAGTGAGTCACAAGGTTCACAGTGGACCTGCTTGGCAAATTTAACCTTGGAATTGCTCAGTAGTCCATGTCTAAAAGATTTGGCAGCACTTAATCGTTGACTAATTAAACACTTAGATAATGATTCCATAGGATTTGCTATAAGAACAACAGTAACTTAATTAGGAATCTAAGGTGGCAACATTGATGCTACATTTGCAATAAAGTATTGAAATCAATATTAACAGGTGCACGCAGATGAGTGTATGCAAATACATATCCCTGTGTGTACAAAGGTGCCTGTTGAAAACTGCCATCGAGTTCAGTGAAACGCACACTTTGGATGCCTTTGCATCTCTTACTGGGCAAAGGCTTGAGCCTTGAGGAGGGAGCACCAGCCCAGGCCCCACTGCCAGTTTCAGAGAAGGCCCTGTAAGTTCTCAGACCTGTGGGGTGATGGGCACCGAGAGGCACATCGTGCTCCAAGGGAGTTGCTAGCACAGCCCCTGGGGCCGAGGGAGCTCAAAGGCCCTCACTTGGGACCCTCGTTCATAGGATTTGGGATGCTTGGCTTTAGTCATCTGTCAGTTTCCCTTCTGGTATCAGTCCAGGTCTGCAATTTTCCTCAAAAGCCTGGTAACAATAATACTGTTTTCCTTCAGCTGTGATTCATACAAAAATAAGTTTCCATGGCTATTCATTAGAAAACAGAAGTTTGTCAGGCAACAGACATTCCTGGGAACAGGCAACGCTAGTGATAAGGAGAGCTGAACTGTGGGAGGGTGTGCCCCACCACAGATGGGTCCCAAGCTGCCTCTGCTGTGCTGTGCTGTGCTGGCAGGCGGCATCGCCCGTATCGCTGATGGTGCCCCAGAGCCTGCGGCGTCCTGTCCCGCACTGTCAGCGCAGGGAGTGCCAGCTTGCGTTCTGGTGAGGACTGCCAAAGAGCCTTTGTTGGGGGGAGGGGGCAGGCAGAAAGGCATTCCGCCAGTCCAGTGTTTTGTAGCAGTTAAAGGGGTGGGGAAAAGGGAGAGGAAGGTGGAAACAGTGAAGTGCCTGGAAAGCTTTTTGGAGTGTCAGTATCGTCTGTCTGTAACTTGTGATCTGCTTTAATAAGAGGTCGGGTTTGGTTTTTTGCTACTTTATTTTCTGAGTCAAAGCTAAAGAGAGACTCTTGCACATGGTGGTGTGATAAACTGAAAAATGCATCCACCGCATGTTTTACTTGTGACTGCCCTAATCAGTTCCGTGGCACTGGGGGGTGGGGGCGTGTTTGCATTCTCTGCCCTTAGCTCAGGTTGGGTTTTAAGACCTTCCTTCTTGGCACAGAGTTGTGCTCCCTGTTAGCTTGTGGACAGCATAGTTTGGCACAGAAGCCAGACATCCTGATGTGTGCACACCTGCAGCTCTGACAGAAAAGGACTAAAGGCAACTCCCTGCTACCAGCCAGAAGTCCCAGGAGGCAGAGAAGCTTCACAGCCTCCTGGGACTCTCAGAAGACCTAAACCAGGGAAGCTGTGGATACACTGAGTATGTGAAGGTTTTCCAGTTACACCACTTAATCTTCTTTTCCCTGGCATAGCTGATGTTCATTTCTCGTCAGCCTGCTTTTGCAATTGGATATGTTGCTGTTTTGGGGCTGGTTTTTTAGCTCCTAAGGAAGAGGAACTAAGTATGCCTAGCACTGGTGAAGACTCCTGCCTGCAGTGCTGCGTCCTGTGCTGAAGGCAGTGACAGTGCCTTCCTCCTCGGCAGTCCTGCAGACCCTGCAGCCAGTCTCCTACCGCCTTCCTCCCAGGGTGCTGCTGGCTGCCACTTCCCAAACACAAACGTGGATTCAAACGTGCTGGTCTCTGCTTTGTTACACAAAGGATCTTGAGAGAGGCCGGTGGGCACAAGCATTTACTTGCAGACACTTAACATGCGTAGTATATAGGTGCTCAGAAATTATTTGTGGACAAAAACAGTAGAAAAGGGAAATGTAGGGGGGAACGGTGCAACTTCTGGAGCGTGTTTCCACCACAACTTTTAACGCAGCAGTGGCAACATCTAATGCAGCATAAGCACACTTGGGATACAGTGGTGACAGCAGGGCCCCTGCAGCTATGGGGTGTGTAGGAGAGGTACCATTGGAAGACCACCTGCAATGCTGCATCCTCCCTGCTGGGCCAGCAACTGTGGAGGGGCAGCGAGAAGCAGGGCAGGGACAAAATTCCCCCCATACCATGTGGAGCATAAGTCATGGCCTTGTGGGAGCTGACTTGGGAGCACAGTGGGGAGAGGAGAGGAGAGGAGAGGCCAGAACAGCGGATGCCGATGTAGGACTCAGCACAATACAAATTGGGAGAGCTGGGAATGTAAAAGCATATACCAAAGTTAGAAGAGATTGGGAGTGAAGGAAACAACAGGACAGGGAATGGTAGAGGCAGGAAACACTACAGTCATGCCAAAGATGAAGAGGAGCAACAGGTGGGACTGAAGGCAGAGGACCACAGTGCATCACTAGCAGCTGGAACTGAGGTCCTGGCAGCTTCCAACCTCCACCATCCACTGCCTGTCGTGCCAAGGAAAGTGGCCACCACCTCTGGGGCTCTCCTGCCCTTCCCAGCCAGCAAGCACATCACCCGGGCCTGCCCTTAGCCCCACAAGCTTTCCAGTCACTGCCAGGCTGGCTGCACTGCTGCCAGGGCACCCTCTCCTTTCTGATCCTGCTCCTTCTACAGAGCAGCCCCTGCAAGGGGCTGTGTCAGGATCTCTGCACACCCTTGTTAACCACAGCACCACACACAACACTCAGTATCCCTCACTGGCTGTCACCTCCTCTCTCACAAAGATCAGTGTTTGCCCGGCCTGAGACCCAGTGCCGCCCCGGCCCCAGATGCCAGAGCTGCTCATCAGTGCAGGACGGAAGGACAGTTGTTTCTGTCCACATTAGCAGCGTCTTTTTCTCCCACCTTTAGCTACATCCGTTGTGAGGCTTTGATCGTTTAGGCTTGGCCCCTGCAGAGGCAAGCCATGCACCTCGGGCAGCCAGACAGGATGCTTCCCAGCAAAGTGAGGAGGTTTGTGCTTTCTGATGTACTGCTGCTGCCCAGCTGCCATTCACCTCCTTTGCAGAGCCCCAGGAAACGCAGTTTACAACCAAGTACAAAATAAAGGAAAACCAAGCATTTACATTTTATATAAGCGTTTATTTACAACTTGTTTAACAACTGTACACTCTTCTATCACCTTGGAAGCATTAGTGTATTTGACTGGGAAAAAATATTAAACTTTTTGATTCCAATTATCATTACTGAGTATTTTTTTTGGTCTATATACAGGTATGTATATTAATATTGCTACCATAACAATCTGGTAGTTACACAATTTGTAGATGAACTGAAATGGGAAATTAATGTTTTGACACTCTAAGAATTCATTCTTTGACAGAAAATATATCACTGGCAACTTCACAAACAGTTACTTTGATAATTGGTCAACACTTAATTCAGGACTGTCAAACAAGCTGCTATTAAGAAGGTAAGAGAGTTTTCTATGCAGCACAAATGAAGTTAGTATATCAGAGACATGCTGGAGATCAGCTCTGAGTTGAGAGCTCACAATCACTTCATGACAGAGATGCCAGGCTAATCTAATTAAAATAGCCAGCTCCTCACTGAAAGTTACTGGCTCTGTCTGGCATCTCTATGTTGCATTAGTAAACTCAAACAACTTTTGTCAAGCTAAACACACTTACATACAAATGTCATCAAGGCTCAAGAACAACTGATACTTAGTCTCTAATCTGCACAGACCACTTGAAGAAATGAGGTACTGCTCGGCATCAGGTTGGGACACACGTGCAGGCAGGTGCACAAAAAAGCAATCCCCTCCTGCCCAGCACAGTGCCCTGATTTCAGGGATCCTGCACCCAGCCTGGCTTGGAGCAGGGTGTGGTCCCAGCCGGAGCAGCACTTGCAAATGAAAACATACCATGCCTTAAACACCCAACTAAAAGAAGTTTTACTAGTAACGCTTGCCCTGACACATAACAAGGGATCAATGGCTAGGACCTGGAAAGACACAAAGCCTTCAGCTCTCTGCTGGACTCGGTCTGATGAAATGCTGCTGCCTCTGCTGCAGGAGTACCTGACTTGTTATCACCAAACCCCAGATCCTGGCTGCAGGTCACGTCAGACTTCATTGTCCCTGGCCCTGGTGGACCAGGAAAGACATATCCCCATCTGAAGCCTTTACGGACAGCTGTCAGCCAGAGCACCTGGTAGCCACAGTACCTGATACAGTATCCAGAAGGGAAAACACCACACAGTTCTCACTGGGATCTTAACGTTTATCCTTCACTCTGCTGCGTGGCCTGCTTAGAGCACGTTCCTACCTGCCCATCCCTTTGCCAGGCAGCACAGACCACCCTGCTCTGGTGGGACGCACAGTCTGTCCTTTCTCCACGTCATTCTGCACAAGGCCACGGACACTGCGGGATCAGGATCCCTGAGGACTGAACACAAGCAGGCATCTCTGCACACGAGGTGCGGCTCCGTCAGAGCCCACCTGGTGGGCCAGGGATGAGGCAGGCACTGTGTGTGTGACCAGAAGGGACTGCAGAGATAAGGGGACAGCGCTCCTCCAGCGTGGGGGTGCTCACATGGAAAAGAGGGCTGGTGGTTCTGCTACTGTCTAAATAAGCAAAACCATTCCCGGAGGCAGCAGAGCACATATCAATATTTCTGCAGGATTAAGATCCAGGTGAGTAAGAGTGGGGTTTCTCCAGAACTGGATTTAAATCAAACCACTTAAGGTACTCAGCATTCAGACTCTTTTCAGATTTTCTAGCAAGTCCTATGGCTTGAAAGCCCCTTTCCCTGTTTGTTACGTACGAACTCCTATACAATAAACCTCTTAACTTACAACACTACAGCACTCCCTCGTCTTCTGAATCTTGCCAGTACTGGATGTCCAATACAAAACAAAGACACAGCAGTACAAATGTGCAGATATTTAAGAATATTAAATAAGCAGCTTTTTAAATTAATATAGGCAGTACAAAGCATTTTGAGTTACACTGTCTACATATGGCAGATCTTATAGCTAAACTTCAAAATACAAAGAAACAGCCAAGCTAGTGCAATTGGAAATTAAATAGCTAAGACTGTGATAGGAGAAAGAAAAAAAAGAAAGGAAAAAAAACCAGTACAGGTGAAAGGTAAAAAGACCCAAATTATAAACTGGCAAGGACAGTCTGCATAATACTGAAAGAGTAGATGACTTTCATATCTATCTCCATTCATGGTCTTTCCTCAGATTGTTTTAACCATTGTACACAGATTGGAAAAAAAAGTTTCTGAAAGAAACCAACAACACAGCTCAAATGTAGAGAGAAAAATACAACAGCCACAAACTACTGTGTATATACATATTAAGGAAGCAGGCAGTGCCTGTGAATAAAATACCACCCGGTAGTTTGCCTGGCTCGGAGATTATCAGATGAAACTTGCTTGGTTTTCTAAGGAAGATGGGATCGCCAAGCAGCAATTCATTAGTCATTTCTCCTGGTAAAACACCTCCTTCGCTTTACTTTATTTAAAGATTCAAAGTAGATCCTTTAAGGGTACAGGTGCTTTGAAATTTTAACCAAAAGGCCTTTTTTAGGAACTCATTAAGACTAGATTTTTATAGTTCAGTATATGAAAATGTTGCAGGAAGTCTGTTTGTTAATACTGTTAATCAGAATTAAATAAAGTGGACAGGCGGAGTAAGATGGAGAGCTGACAGTGCTCTGTCAGTTTGCAGAACGCCTCCTGTTGAGTTGTGAATACTGGATTTCCTCTCTTTTAGCCTCACAGGAGACTTTTTGTGAAGAGAAAGAGTAAATGGAAGTGGGAAATGGGAAAGCCACTCCCCAGGATGGTAAGCTTCTCTGCAAGTAGATCCCCCTTTGAAATCAGATGGCCATGAGTCTTAAGTGTAGAACTGGTTAAGTTTTGGTTATGCAGTCTGGACAGAAAAGCAAGTCATGCACTGAACAGTCCCTGTTATAATAATGCTGCAGGTCATGCAACCACATCACTGCAAATAAAAGAATAAAGAAGAAAGTTAAAAAGCAGATAACATATTACTGTTGAAAAAAAAAACCCCAAAACAAAACAACAGAGAACAGAACAGGTATTTTTCAAAGCAGTTTAGTAAGGCCGCCTCTACTTAAGAGTTGTGCAAATTCATGGTAAAAATATCTTTGCCAGAGCAACTCTTCAAATTAACAGGAAGGTTACCGGCCAATACTTGGAAAAAGCAACAAAATAGCCTTGGTCAACATCTAAATTTAGCTGTAATTAACCTTTAAACACTATTGAGTAAAATCCTTCAGGGCACCATTCTCAACTAAGTTTACACACTGATGAAAAATTCTTAGGCATTCCTGCTGTCTGTGAGTACAACTGTGAATAACCAAACCAATATAAAGTGAAAGGTGCCCATCCAGCACTGCATGTGTTTACACACTAAAAGACAATCAGAGTCACAATGACTGTCTTGAGCCTTTGAGCTCTGAGCACCACTAAAGACATTTAAATTTCATCAGAGCTCATCCTGTGCATGAGGCTACAACTCAGCATCACTGCTCCACTGCATTGGCAAGTTCTATCCATTGCAAATACAGGTGTGAATTGCAAGAAAATGGCATGTGTTCTCGTTAAAGTAAGCTGAGTAGGAGTCACTGAGCAGTTGAAAGCACACCACAATGCTGCGGAAGGGAATCCAAGTTTGGAAGAGAATCAGAGAGGTTGACTAAGTTCTCCATCCTCACTGATGCACCCTCTTTCTTGGCCAGTGTAACTGGAATGGAATGCTTTGCTGACACAGCTGTGGCGCTTTCACCTCCCCCAGGTGACAGAGACATCCCTGCACAGCACTGGCACAGCACGAAAACTGCGTTCTTGTTTTCACATTGCAAAGAGCAAACTGGCTTCACTAGACTGAAATTAAAGCCTGTTTTCCCACTTCCTTCTCCCTTGTATTGCACTGGTCAAAGATGGTTCTAAGAATGCTTCTTGTAATGGGAAAATCCAGGTTAAACAGATAAGAAAGAGTATTTATGCTACAAGTCCTGCCGCTTGTGTATCCCTCTTTTTTTCCTTCTCATTCATCCACCCAGAACACTAACCACAGTTGAAAAACAAACACAGAGACACATATCATATGGAATAAAAAATTTAACACATTCAACACATTCAAAGCAGATTTTGAGAGTGTATTTTGAGCAATCATTGTCTTTTAAGCTTGCCTGGCACTGCTTGGTGCATAAAGTTACACAGTTGAGGATTAATATGAAGATCACTGCAGTTATTCTATAAAAAATTAAAAGTTCAAGCTACATAAGCATGTACCTATTCTATTGAGCATAAATGAATATAATCTACTCCTTTAGTCTCACCTGGCTAATATTTAGTTCAAACTTACTATTTAGTAGCACTTCAAGGGCACATACACAGAAGTAGTATCCACAGTACGCTGTAGGATTCTCTTTGAGTCAATAGTACTTTTGAGAAGTCTCGTAAAACAGGATGCTGTACTATCTTTCAAGGATGTCAAAATTAATCTGTTAGTGCCCTTTCCTGACTAGAAGTTCTTATCATGTTCTAAAAATAGTTGTCTGCAAATTTCTCTCTCTCTCTATTTTAAAGACACCTGTTGATGCAGCAACCCTTCAGAAGACAACAGAGATGCAAGATGTGAGGGTAAATTCACTCAGCATAGCCTGTCACTACCTCTGCAGCATCTTCACAGACAATTTAAGCAGAAGACAATGTGTCTAGGGAGAACTGACAGAGAGAATACAAAGCAGACTATACATTTTAAAAATCGTGGCCTTTTAAATGTTCATAACTACTCAAAGAGTTTACTGATACTTCTAAACAAAAGCTTTAAAATCGCGATCGAAACCACTGATGCCTTCAGGAAGTAAGTTTACTCTCCAGTTTACTAACCTTTTGTGACTGAGAACAATAATTTCTGTTTTACAAAATCTTAAATTACATAATGGATGTTATATTCAAATCTAAATCAAAAGTCTGATGGTCTCATTACAACTATTTTATAACCCCATAAATACTACACCACTGGGTATTTCCTCTTAAAATTCTGTTCACTTTCATGATCACACTAAGAATGTGAGCATGCTAACAGTAACAACTGGCCTTTATGTTAGTTTTTTTCTTTTCTTTAAGTTAGGTATAATCACTAGGGATTCAAATTCCATTTCCAGAATAAACTACTCTATACCTATGGAAATACTTATTTTTGCAGTGTTTCAGATTTGTGCCGTGCTACAGTAGTTAACAGTTCTTCAAAGTGCTGACAAATATCTGGTTTTGTAACAATTAAAACAACCGTGTTCCTCTTTCTGAAATGGGATATTCTAACCTCATCTGATAGGAAAGGACCTCTCTAATGCAAAGTAATGAATAAAGTCACCACCAGAAAGGAAAGGCTTCCCAGCTGCCCTGTATTTCCCTCTACTAAGAGTATTTTTCATGTTGTATGGATCAGTCTCTGAGACCCATAGCAGCAAGACAGCAGCAAGAAATTTTTATCTGACAAATGGAATCTGCGTTCAGTCAGGAAATGACACAATGTGCAAAGCAGACTGAAGGATATTCAATTTTCCAAAAGACTTTACACACACAGCAAACAGCAGCAGAGCCAACTCCTCATTAGCCACCAGAGCCAACTAATGCAGTAGTCCTGCATTACCTTGGCAAGGCCCAACTGTGAATGTTAGAATCTGGGCCACAGTGAAGCTGACAGCAGCAACTAATTTATGAGGACTTAAATTACAGCAGCTAGCACGAGTTCCTACTGACCCACTGACTACAATCTGATACCACAAAAATTTGTCTGGGAAGCTGTCTTGGCTATACTGGGAGGTGCTGTTTCAGTGCCCCATGGGACTGTATGATCTGTCAAGTTTTCTAGAGCCCATCAGTCGACATTCATTCATTGCCTAATTCAATGAGCTGAAGCATTTTAAAAATGAACTTTATTTCCCAATATTTTAATGAATCCACAAAAGTAAAGTCAAGAAAAAACAGAGGACAAACTAGCTAAGTCCTCAACATCTCCAAATGGTACAATGGTGCTGGCAGCAGAGTAAAAATTTCCAGGGTTTCACTGTACCAGATGCAAGAAGTCTGAGGTTGCTGTGGCTGATGATGACAGCTTCTGCATTATACAAAGGTAAAGCCTCTAATACTTAATTGATGCATATTAAAAATTAATTAAAAAATATAAAAACCTAGCTCAATAAGCTCAGGTTCTTTTTCATTTGCTTTTAAATTAACAGCAAAATGCAAAATGGTGAAAGATACACTGCTCTTCTGATTTTTGCACTGACTACTTGCTTGCATCTGTCTCCTCCATTTTCAAAATGCAGAAATCACACCTTATTTTTAGTTATAGCCTGAGGATCACTGACAAGATTCTGCTGCTTTCCTGGACTTCCAGAGGGAAGAAGGATCACAGGGGTAACACAATGCAAGCAATCATGCCAGGATGTATTCTTGATTCCTTAAAGCTGACAAACTGGAGGCATGGCTAGGATCCTACCTGAAATCTGACATTTGCTGCAAAAAAACCCCACCACTTGAAAGTATATCCTGATAAAATCTTTCAGCTATTCATTTATGCAATGCCAGTTGAGGAAAAAGCCTGCAAAATTTGCTTAAATTGTTTAGGAGATATTGAAGTTTATCAATACAATATTACTGCAAAACACAGAGTCCATACTCTACCTAAAACGCATGTTGAAAAACCCTTAAGAAGTCAGTGTTGCATAGCTGACTTTGAGTGCAAAAATACCTCCCTCATAATCCTTGCAAAAAGTCAAAATGTTGGGCAAGAATAAAAAAATCTCTATACAATAAGTAAAATTCAGATACTGTTTCTGATTCATAAGCAAAGTTAGCCACATTCAGGATAGTCTTCCTCCAAATTGCTACCAAGAAGAAAATCAAGCGGTGACATTAAAATACCTTCCAAACTATAACTACCAAATCTACAGAAAATGTCAATATATCAGGACAATTAAACCCACTAAGAATCATTCAGGAAGCTGTTAAGTGTCTGGTCTCAGTGAAAAGATGAAAAGCAAAAGTTACTTGCACATGTCAAAATACTAAGGACTTTAAAATTGCCAAAAACTTCTAAATTTTCTTGACAACTTACACACACCACTTATTATTTGAGATCCTCATAAAGCAGTAATAGGAATAATCACTGTTAATTCTTTTGAACACATATAAAATTTCTAGTGCTCCTTTCAGAACAGAAAGCCACAGAAAACTTGCAAAAGTATTACTGCTGACACAAGTGACACTGGAACAGGACAAGACTGCCATTTGATTATTTCCAAACAGAATGAAAGGAATCTTGTGGCCATTATATATTTACTTCATTTTGCAATACACAGAACTGTGTGCTCCAGTCATTTATTTACCTTTGCACTCTGGGTGGAACACACAACCTTTAAATTAGATTACTTCAGTTTTCACAGCACTTAGAAAATACATGTTATGATCCAAGTGGTTATGTGTTGCTATCAAGAAAACAGGGAACTTGTATACTTTTTTTCTGTGAATTCTGATCAAGTATGCTAAAAACTTAACTCTCCACAGAAGTACATGAACTGGACTGCACACACATCCTTTTAGGTCAGAAACCTAGCTTCAGCTCTGAACAATGAAAATATTCATCCATTAATCTGTTATCTTTTATTGGCATTAAATAAAATTTGTCAGAAAGATTATTCTGGGCAGGTTCTCAGCACAGTGCTCAGAAAAGTACTCTCATGAACTCCTCATCTGTTTTATCACTGCCCTGGAGAACCTCCTCTCTTTAAGCTCAGTTGTAGGAGGTTTTTTCTGTCGTGTATCAGGAGAGGTCATAGCACTGGTTTAGTAATTACCACTACAATTTTGATGTAAATAGTCTTTATTGCCTCAGAAAAAAAAGTATTCCTAAAAACTTCTTAGAACTATCTAATGTATTGGGAGAATTCCGTTTTACAGGTTGGCTTTTTTGCTTATATTCTTCTGTTACTGAAGATAAGACAAATAGAGAACATTCAGTGGTAGCTCCCCTATATAGGTGTTTATTCCCTGTAGTCAGTCTGAGTGCCTTCTTTTTCTTAATACCACATTGCTTCTGAAGCTATGTAACAAGTAAAGAAAAAAATGAAGCTGAACCCTTTGAATAAAGAAGCTGTTCTTGTGAAAGAGCAGGTTTAATGATGTTCACCACTTGCATTCATCCACGTCCAAAGATTGACAATGGATGTTTGCAGCAAGTAAAAGAAGTTAAGCACTGAAGAACAAAGAATTAAACTCCTGTTAATTACTAAGACAGAACAAATGACTTACTGGAACTGGATAGCAACTGAGTATATTTCTGTAAGAGTGCAGGACATTTTTAGGTTTTTATATTCAACACAAATTCTTGGAAATATCAGAATTTCTGCAAGTTTGTAAGTTCTCAAAAGACAACACGATTGTTCACTTGCCTAACACTTACTGTGAGCAACAGTAAGGCTCAGATTCAGTATTGGTCTTGTTTCACTCTTTGATGCTATATAATGATGGTATATATTTTTGAAGGGAACTACAAAAAACACTTCAGTGTCTTATCTTAAGGGAAAAGGAAAGACAGAATCACAAAGCAGAAGAGAAAAGCCAACCATCACCAAGAAGCAAAAGAAGCCATGAGAGATTGGAAAGTAAAAGCAAAAGACAAGGCTTCTAACCCACATTTGTTCATCTCCTCTCAGCCTGTCATCAAAACTCTGGAGGCAAAACAGTAACAGAAATGTTAACATTATAAAAGTAATTACTTTTATTCTGCTGTGCTGATTGTGTTAAAATTATGTTAGACCTGCACCTAATTAACAGGAATAGGGAATTAAATTACTAGACAAAATCAAGAGATAAAACTTCCCATTAAGGTCCCATTCCTTTCACAAGGAGCCTCTGGCAGTTTAGTAATAGAAAAAGTCAGCTAGATTAATATTAAAATAAAAATGGAGCTTTAGGTATTCTTAGATTCTTGCTCTGGGTGATATAAAATGTTCTAGTTTCAAACAAGAACATAAAATTCCCTCAGAGGAGTGATCTTACTTGTTCCTGTTCACATACAGCATGTGGTAAAGAGTTTTTCAAATCACTGGAATCGATTGCACAACAAGATCAGTAAAAGATGCTATATATACAAAATGCTATCTGTAATTATTTATATTATTACAGTTTGTGTGGGAACACGAACTGTAATAATCTAAATAATTACAGATAGAATTTTGTATATATAGCATTTGGTATCTCACTAAGGAGACAGCAAACTGAGTATCACCTCACTGAGCCACAGAAATTATCCACGACTTCCTTTGCATTGTTACCCTTCTGCACAAAAGAAACTTGCTGTGTATCATCTCACCTTTGCAAGCATAGCTCCTACCAGTCATACGCTGAGTAAGTACAGAAAACTTTCGGAAAACCAATTGTTTCCAAACGTGAGGAATAAAAGACAAAGCTACATGCAGAATTCAGCATCTGTTTTCTGGGATGGGGGTGGGCAGCCGGAACTGAAAATATTTTTCAGACACATACTGAATGCATTTCTTAGTCTGGATTAAAACAGATGATGTACTTGAGGATAAAACAGTAGTACCTAAAAACGTTATTCAGCTCTTAATTACCCTTTAATCTAGATGTGCTTGTTTTAATTACCCTCTGCTCATCCTGCCCAAGCTGTGAAATAACATAGACATTCAGAAGACTAATAAATGCTAGTATGTCTTTTCTCTAAAGGGATTTATGCAAAAATGTCTTCACTTGGGAGGGCATTAAAATAAGGTGAAAGAATAAATTTATAAACCAGCTGCATGTGCATTAAGGTCTGAACTGTTTAAATCACAAGAAGATGTATATATAAGAAACTTTCAGTGAATACTCAGGTTCTCTACGTCCATCAATTCTTTGATAAAAATGATAGGGAATGCATAGAATAGGTCAGAGAAAAAGCACAACTTTGTAGGAACAGAACCTAAATAGGAGAAGCCTCCATCCACCCCACTGATCAACATGAAGGTGTTACAACAATTAACCAGCTACGCACTGAAAAGGCAGTAAAACAAATCACAGCCAGTTTCCAACAAAGTCAGCAATAAACTCACCTGAAGGCACTGGTACCATTAGTAAGGCAACTGATACAATTATACCCTGAATCAATATATTAAAAGCAAGTCTTTTAGTAGGGGATGACAACGGGAATACATTAACAATATTAATTGGGGCCTTGATCCATTATGTATTGTTCACCCGTAATTATAAAATTTTAAAACAAATGTTCTTTTAAAACGGATGATGCAGTAGCACATTAGCATATCCTAAACATTTCTTCGCCTTTTTAGAATATGTATTTAAGCATACATTTGACAAAGAAGAGTGGAATAAACCATTTGAAAATATTCATCTCTACCAGCAAAAGAGGTAACACCAGTTGATAAAGAAAAACCAGGAAAAAATCATCCTGCTTCCCTAAGTGCCAAAAATAAAAGCAAATTTTGCACATACGCGATTATGACGAACCAAAAAAAAAAAAACCCCAAATCTTTCTTTTTAGCATTGTAAGTTTTCTAGTAGGAAATATATTTCACAATAATTTTTTAATTTGATTTTGCATTTCTGTAATGAGATTTCAGTATTTTTCTGAAGCAACAGGTTAGGACATGAAATAAAAAGCCTATTTCCCTTTTAACAAAAACAGTCTTATAAAGCATTAACAACTCTTATAGGCACAAAAGTACCAACTGTGACAAGAAATCTACGTTGTTACGTGGTCTACATGAGGCTTTTCATAAAAGACCAGGCTTCATACAAATAAGACTGTTATTATACAGCACTCCTCTAGATGTTTTTTAAATTTTGGCACATTCAAAAAATGCAGAAGAAATGAACTCCAAAAAATATAAGCAGAGGGCATTACAGAACAATGAGAAACCATAATAAAACCCTTTCCTGAACTGTAAAATAATAGCAGTAACAAGGGAGAAAGAGAAAGGATGCTGGTTTATTTTCCTTGAAGGTTGTCACTTGCAATAGAAGTGGCCTGGATCACAGGGCAGTTTTCTTTCTAAGGGCAAGGCTTCTCTACCTTGCTGTCGCTGGCTGGACATGACCAGGGTAAGATCTCCTTGTGCTTGTGGCTTGCCTTTGTCTAGCCAGGAAGGACTGTCCTGAGCCTGTACTAGCCAGTCTATCTTCTGCTGCTTTTTTATGCAGAGTCATCCCCTATGGACAAAGAGAAACTTCTCAGTGAATACCAATACGGAACACTGAACAACTTTACTCATTTACATTTTATTGCTTCCTTCTTCATAAATAATTTTGAATCCCATACATGAAGCATCGTATTTTCAACAATAAAAGATATTCCTCCTAATACCTTGTATGGAATTCTTCCCCTCCCTCCCCTTCCCCCATCATTGTCCAAGTGTAGAGTAACTGTCTAAGATCTCGATACATGCTTTTTCACATAAACACATGGTACGTGGACAATTCTTTGCAAAAGGGCTCCTCCAAACTCATGGCTCCTTTCGACACTGAGCTAGAAAGGCACTTTTCTTCTAAAAAAAGTTTAGGTATTGTTATGCTCTGAAAACACTAGCTCTTATGTCAAGAGCACATGTTGAGAAGACAGTATGTTTTCATCAGGTATAAATGCAAGGAGGAAATTAAGAAAGCTGTGATGGGTTGTGCAGTTGTGCATAAAAGCAAAGGCTAATTAAAAAATGATACAGACAAAGCTATCAGTGATCATCTTAGTGTTCATGACATGTCACTGAACTGCAGGTCTTAGCTGAGGCTTGTCTTCTGCTTGTTAGTGGGACTAATGTTATAAAATTGGCCATCCAAAAGGGTGCTAGTCATTTGAAAATGCCTTCAATATTTAAACAATTCAAACACTCTCCTTAAGTTTAGACTTGCAATTCATGAACACAAGTATATAGAATAGCAAGAAGGAAACTCTTCCAAGGGAATACAGAGAGCAGGAATTTGAATTCTATGATGGAGCAGAATGAAACATGAAAGTTACACAGGTCAAGGAGTCCTTCTATATAAAGAGCAGTTTCAACATAACCAGTCTGTCAGAGGGAAGTTTTGAACATATGTGATGAAGGTGACAACTCTCCTGGCACACAGGCCCAGCAAAAGCTGCATGGCTGCTCAGATCACTTCTTCTATTCAAACTTATTGTTTGAATAATTTAAGTGAGGATCTTGCTGCTGTCCTCACTCTTTGTATAGGGCTAAATTTGCACCCAAGTTAAAGGGGTCGTTTCTCAGAGCACTTAAGCTGAATTGCAAGGAAGCTGAATTGCTTTGATTGCGCCCCTTCATTAGAAACAACTGGAAGACTGGAGAGTGGTGAATCAAAAAAGAAAGTAAATTTGAGCACTGTATTTTAGCATAACTGAAGGGCTGGGATTCCAAAATAGTGATCAGAACCATTTCTCATTTTAAAACTTGCAAATTACAATCATTCTTTTTTATTTATCCCACAAGTTATTATAGGAACATACTCTTACATAGAGATAGATTTAAAATACTAAAAAGTATTTGTTCCTGTGTCTGTGTATTGGAAAATGCTTTTCAAACAAAAGATACTATAAATGAATGAATGCTGTTATAAACATGCCAGAAACAACTAGTATGCATAGTTTCTTTCCTCTTTTTTTCTTCTTTTTTTTTGATTAAAAGCTTTGGGAGATTCTTACCATATTGTACCAGGCACTAACAATATATTTCTCCTCCATTTCTCTTTGACTTTTTGTTTTCTCATATTCTTTCTATAAAACATAAAAAAGCACACAATTAAAGCCAAAAAAACCAAGTATTAGCCTCTAACTAAAAAGCAGTGAGCATCTACTACAAAACACAAAGATTACTACCTCCAGGGAATGAAACATTCTGTCCCGCTCCTGCAACTGATTTTTCAGTGCTTGAATCTCAGGAGCAGCACCCTGGTTCTGTTTAGGATCTAATGTGCGGATGACCTGTAAGAGAAAACCAGTTTGTTTTTTATTAAATGCTGCAAAACCAATCTTGTTAAGGAATTCAAACCTCTTAGGTTAAGAAATGAAAGAAGTGACTTAAAATATGTCTGCCTCTCTCATCAACCATGACATATTAGAGCATCTGAATATGGCCCTCTTTTACAAGACTGTGAAACAACACTGCTGATAAGTGACACCTAAAAAGGTCACTATCCCAGACTCACATACGCAGTTCCTAACCCAGGCTACATTACTTTGGGGCCACAGTGATAGAAACATCTTCTGTATGGTTTCTCTCTTTATAGCTGTGGTTTTCCTACCTGTCAATTTCTCCTGCTTGTGGAAGGACTGCTTCTGTCCTTATGGATAGTTGTAATGATTCACCTACCTGGGGTACCAGGTGTAGTAATTTCTAGATAGCTCTGTTAAGCTAAGAAGCACTCTGTGGCACATGCACAATTATTATGTTACTAATAAGATGAAGGAACACCTGGTTACATTTGTATGTATCATCCAAGAGTGTTAGCAAACAGAGCTAGAACAAGAACAAATCCAGCATACTGCCTGAATTATTAAGCCTTTAATAGAAAATGGTTTAGAACTTTTTAACAACCTCTGGCTCTATAGAAAGAGACATCTCATCTTTTGTCTTTTGACCCATTACAGAATTGTGTCCAGATTCTGGAATAAAACAATGCTTTAAATTTTAGGGAGACATTTTTAGTGTATGGTAAACATGTATGTCATACGAGGAGCGGCCGAGGAAGATGGGGGTGTTTAGTCTGGAGAAAAGAAGGTTCTGGGAGACCTTATAATTGTCTACCTGAAAAGAAGTTGTAGCCAGATGAGGGTTGGCTCTTCTCCCAGGCAACAAGTGACAGGATGAGACAACATAGCCTCAAGCTATGGCACTGGATGTGGCACTTAGTGCCATGGTCTAATTGACAAAGTGGGAATCAGTCAAAGACTGGACTTGACCTTGGAGATCTTTTACAATCTAAATGATTCCATGCTTCTATTCTATTCTACTCTATAAAAGCATGTTATCTTCCTAAGAAAATACTCACTAGACCTGGATACACTTTCTATTGTGGAAGGCTATAATGATTCTACTGGTCTTCACCAAAAAAAACCCCCACCAAAACCCATCAATAACAACAAAAAGTAACAAAATAAAACCCCAAACCACACACAAATAAAACAAAATGAAAGTTGATAAGAAGATTACAAAGAAGATTACAAAAAATTAACCTAACTAATTAATGCTACTGCTATATAAAATACCCTATAGTAACACAGAACATACAAGTAAATCTTACTGGAAAGGAAAAAGCTGTCTTTCACCAGAATATACTCGGAGACATGACCAGCAATATAAAATGGTGGGGGAGGGAGGAGAGGGGAATTTGTTTAGACTGCCTGAAGATTTTTGAAACATTCATAAGAGGGAAACTTTCATTCCAGAAACTACAGAGAAGTAAAGGAAGAGAGCATAAAGTTTTGCTGAATTAGGAAACTACTTACAGATTCCAACGTAATGCTACGCATCCTAAGACACTGATATGCTTTTAAGAAACTCAACTAAAACAGCAAAGTATAGTAAGAGAAGGAATGGGACTATGATTAAGAACACAATATTGCCATCTCAAAGCTGGTATTATACCCACATCCTCAATATCATACTTAAATATTAGTCATCTTCTCAACAGAAGCATATATTAAACAATAAAGGCAAAGATAATGCTGAATATCATCAAAGAAATAATGGCTATTGAATGTGGTTCTGTCAAAAAAGGTCACTTTACTGAGAAAAAGCATCAATACAAGAGTCACAAAAATGGGGTAAAATCTTCTGGAGAATTAATCCATATTAAGTACTGAAAAAATAAGACGGCTTTCCTCCTCTTTTACTTGTTAGTGTGTAAACAGAAACCTCCTTTATTTTTATTACCACAGAGTGCACATGTAATCCAGTCTGTCAGAGAGGAATCTGTTAACATGGAACACATTTACTTACACTTTTGGCCTTTTCCAAATATTTTTTGTATCGTTCTTCCATTTGCTTCATTTCCTCCTCCTTTTTCCGTAAAGCTTCTTGTAATTCCTCAATTTTAAGTGCTTTATGTCAGGACATGCACATATTGGAAAATAACATTATTAAATTATGCATATTTTCATGTTTTACAACATACATTTACGACACACCTAAAATATACTTCAGTTAAGAAAAGCTGACGTAAGGAACCTGATATAGCAGATACCACAGATTTAAAGACTGTACAGCTCAGAAACACATTAAAAACGTGTACTCCTATATAAGCTTATGACTATTTTTCGACACAATTTTGCTTTTTAAAATTATGAAAAATAAAGAGAAATTGAATCATAATCCCATTACTGAACACACTTAGAAAATTAGTTTACGAATGACTTACAGCTTCTTCTTGGCATGTAAAATACAGACAAATATGATTTTTCCTATTTTAAGTAAGAGAAGTAATTCCTTACAGGCCCAACTCCTGCTTAAACCTGCTAAACTGTATCATGGACAAAGTTTATAAGAAATGTAACATGAATATACTAAATTTAATTTCCCCTTTACATTTTCTTAAGCAGCTATGGAGATCAGTAGAACAATGTAATTGCACAGATTTTTCCTATGTTGGGGTAAGAGCATGTCAAGCCACTATTAATTCTACATCTTCTATACAACTTCCCAGATCTCAGAAAACAAAATTATATTTTTTCTATTTTTTCCTCCATCTCAGTATGGATAAAATCATTTTACCATAAACCAGAAAAGCTGCCATTGGTTACAATCTTTTGCCTAGTTCTATGATAAGTAGTCTTGTTAAAAAACCAAACTACTTCCTTCATGACTTCCCAGAAAAAAATGCAGCAATGACGTGCTAAAAACCAACTAGATGCTGGGTTCTGCATACCATCTGAGCAATATGATACATATCTTGCATTCTCTTTGACCAGTGACTGAATGTTCTCTCAAATTACAACACATTTGAAGGTTCATTCCAACCCCCCAGCATTCTACAATTCTATGATTTCTTACTACAGTGGTTTCTAAAATGTGATCCCATGCATTTCAAATGTTAGAAGCATCTTTTTGGTCACTATAGTTTCCAGAGAAATTAACAACATACATCTCACTTCCACTAAAAATGTACGTTTTGCTTACCTTATACCTCCTTTAGGTATCCTAACTAAAGATGTTGCACATGAAACAATTTACAAAGAAAAGAAATGGACTGCACAGTTAACTCACAACTGTTGTTGCATCTTGGTTCCAAATCTTCAATAATAGCTCGTTTCTTCTGTAGCTCATTGTTAGCTTCATGGAGCTTCTCACTGTTACAAACCACAAAAGTACATATTGTTTCCCCAATATTATTACTGTGCTTGAAATCAGCACTAAGCAGTACAGAAAACCCTCAGAAAGTGATATATTTCTAAGAGCATGATTGATTTTTTTTTCTGTGGGGCATGAGGAAAAGTGACAGTACCACTGCAGAAATATTTGTCAGGTAAGATGAAAAACATTATTCTGTATGGAGAACTGCAGCAGCAAACAGTTTCTTTCTCAGTAACTATACTTAATTTGGAACTTAGAGTTAATTGTACAATGAGTGCCTAAAATAAATATTCATAAATGAGACTACATTGAGAAAGAATGGCTAAACTCAAAGGCAACAGAAACTTTTTTTTGCAAGCTAGCCAAAAAGGAAACACTCTTTGCATTTTAGGGTAGTAAAAGATGTGCAAAAACAGCATAACAAAATGACAGCACTTCCTAAAGTATTACCTTTTATGCCATAATGTATATTCAAGAGTAAATAAATTCTTTTTGTTTATATTAACATGCTTTCCTCAGAACAAAATTACTTAGTTCTCTTGTGTAAAGATTTGCACAATATTAGGCCAAGCGTTCTACCCAACACAAAATGATGGTTCCCTCATCACTCTTACTTTCACAATGGTTTTCTATGAGACTAAAATAGAATAGGAATAGCAGATTCCCAAACGTTCCTGTGTTATCTAATCTCTCTTAGTTGTATATTTTCCAGATCTATGATTAATGACCATGTGCCTTCATCACCATATAGAAAACACATCATTTCAAACTGCAAACAAAATGGGCAAACAAAAATACTTACAGATGTTCTTCAAGTTTCTTTTTCAGAAGAACTGACTAAAATAGAAAGTTAAATGTTTTATTTTAATATATTGTGAAGCTTTAATGTATTTTAAAAATTATTTTAAAACATGCAATTTTTACATTCTAACCAAAATCCAACTTTTTAACTTGAGTTTTAGATCACAACTGTAAAGCCACTCTCTGTAGTAGCAGCCTTTCTTTCCACAGCTGTGTGACTTTAGTGAAATTAGAACCCTTTAGAATTTAACAAATATTTTCCCAGGAACTAGAGCAATAAAAGGAAGATCCACAAATGACAGAATTCTTCAGCAGTTATTTTAATTTTTTCAGTACTTTGTATTGGAAAGTGCAGCAAAATCTGCAAGAAGAGCTGTCCTACCAATATTGCATTGCAACTTGCATGAAGACACGTAGCAAATTAGTTGAAGTAAATTCCCATCCCCACCAAAACTAGAAGGAGTAGAGTATTTCTGACTGGAGTGTAGCAAAAATTCTACCTTTTTGTATTTCTTATCTTTATTGATTATAGACACATAAAAATTACCATACAACTTACAGTGTTCCACTTTATGGTTAAATCATGTTTAGATAAGCTCTTTGAATAAAAACTTTGAAGTAATTTTTTAATTTTAAACTCACTTCATACACAGTGAGTATCTTTCAAAAAAAAAAAAACCAAACCCAATAAATGTCTATGAACTGAAAGTAGGGTTAAGTAAATAGAAAGCCATACTCACAATAGCCTTGAGCAGAAGCCCATGCCAAGAAACAGAGATGACATTAGTATAAAGCAAAACAGCAGCCAACAGAAGAAACTATTTAGAAAGTCATGAACAGAAAAAGTTAAAGCTATGTATTTTTCACGCATGTGCAATTTCTTCCTCTGTTCTCATGAGTAATTTCATCCTGTAACATTTTCTAAAACATGTCACTAAACCCAAAAATATAAAAATAATAAGCACATTTACAAATCGTTTGTGTTTAAACCAGAATTTCAAAGGAGAGCAACTGCTATTTTGGAAAGTCGTGTTAAAACAAAGATCTAACAAAATGGAGGGAAATAGGCAGTCTGTTGGGCTACAATCAAAATCAAGAGATGCAGGTGTTTTTGTGGTGTGATGTTGAATTGTGTTATTGCCACATTGATTGAATAAAAAGCAACTGTAGGATATTTAAGTCCAAAACTGCCTTTTTGGTTTGTATTTACCCAGTACTAATCACGTGAGAGGTTTGGCATGTCATTGATGGATGGTCCACAACACCATCAAAATGTAAGATAAAATCATGAACAAAATTACTTCATTGTTTTTCGTCCAATGCTTTCAACAAAGGTTTAGACATCTTGCTAACAGAAACAATTACTGTGTGCACTCAAAGAGCTTTTTAGTTTGGTTATATTTCAAAATATTGTCTCTGATCACATTGCTGGGGCGTGTTTTCTCATTCTTTCAAATGAGATTTTCTTATCGTACGATAAGAAAATTGGGGAGACACAAAAACAAGCCAACATTATTGTATCAACTCCACAATCAGAAATTTGCAGCAGCTAAGGATCTGCAGGTTTTGACTATTTGGCTTTTTTCCAGTCTCCTGAACAAAATATATATCTTTTTCTATAATAAAAAATATTTGTATGCATCTTCCTTGGTTACAAATCATTTGAACTGGCACCATCAATTATAGCTGATCATTTAGGCAACTACCAGCTGGCTGGCACACAAAAGGGAAGAGGTTGGAAGCAGTGCCCATTTCCCTAAGGTAAGTAAATAAAAACTAAACTCAGCTTTTCTTCTACAATCCTTGAATTGCTCTTGGGTTTAACTTGAACCAGACACAACTACTAGTGAATATTGATTCCACTGGTGTACTATTTACCTAGTACCTGCACTCCTGTAGGAGTAAACCCTCTCCCGTCTAGATAGACTATGTTCTCACAAACAAGAAATTGTGATAAACAGCACAAACAATTTAAAAAGGCAGAACTGAGTTCACCCACGTTAATTTACCCAAGACACATGATTAGGAAAAAGACTAAAACACAAAATATACTATTTTAGCCACCCAAAGATCCTGTATAGACTTGTAGTTAGGCAGATAAATTCAAATAAATTACTCTAAAAATGGGTAAACTTTACTTCTGGTTTTTTTGCAGTATCAGTAAGCTTTGAAGACTCAAATAGAAACAGTCTGCTCTTAAAACATAATTACTCTAATTGTTGTTCTCTCATAGGAAGAGGAGTCTCCTAAAAACTATAGAAATAAAAGTCTTTTTGCTTGAAATTTCTTTCATGCTTAAACAAGCCAAAAGAACAGGTCTGGAATTTTTCAGGACAAAATTTGGTTTGTTTTACATGTTAAGGTCACAGGCAGCTGGCTAGGCGCTGGCTTGGCGCTGGCTTGAGGTTAAGCTAACTTAGCAGGGTGAGGGAAACTATGGGTCATCACTTCAGAAGACTGCCTGATGAGACTGGTAATGCTGTGAGAAGCTGATGAGATTTATAAGCAGCAGCATGAGGGATGGTCAGATTTCAAGGACGCTAAGAGTAATCATAGAATTGTTTGGGTCAGAAGGGACTTTCAAAGGTCACAGAGTCCAACCCCCTGCAATGAGCAGGGGCATCTTCAACTAGATCAGGTTGCTCAGAGCACTGTCCAACCCAGCCCTGAATGGATGAGGCTTCCCTGGGCAACTTGTTCCAGTGGTTCACCAAATGAACAAAGTGGCTGAATTTCACAGGTAACTGAGCAGGTAACAGAGTTCTGGGGACCTGGGAGGTGTTTTATCAGTAACAGCATGTAAGGCCAAGATTGCTTATGTTACATTATGAAAAACATTAGGTGTGGGACGGCTTTAGCAAGTGGGGCAGAAGTAACTAAAGGCATGGTGCTTATATAGGAAGGGATTAGGGCAGAGAAGAGGAGAGCAAGGATGACAAAAGGCAGTGATGATACGGCATGCAAATGATGTAGTCGAAGCTGTTCAGGGTAACTGTTAAGCAGCCCCCACATGACTACAGCATTCTAGAGGACAATAAATCAAACCTATTCTGATCACACCAGACACCTCTGAGTCGATTCTGTAGTCTGGAAGCCCTTCCCTGGCCAGCAAGGTAATACCCAGGGTGGACTAATCATGCATCCCAACAGAATGTGTCATTAGAAACCCAATGGCACTAATCTCTTTCAAACAGGTGCTTTCCATTGCACTTCAACACAAAATCAAAACTGCTCCCCCTTGTGGACCTTGGCACGCAGAATGTATCACTGCAGGGACACTTGTACTCAGGACAGTACTTGTACCTTTTGGGCATGTCTAAAAAGAATTTCAGCTTTGAAACCAAACAAAACTTGTAAAAAAATCCCAAAACAGAAAACACACAAAAACAACAAAAAACAAATCTGAGCCTTCATCACACATTTCTGGACTGAATTAAAATAGAGTGTCAGCTTTCTGGGTTGAGCATATTTACAGTGTAAGTATGTAAAAATACAGATTTCAGTGCGTTGTTGCAGAAAAATAGCAAAAACAGAGGAAATGTGCTGAAAATGATGCATCAATGAACTGTATGCTATGTCTCTACTAATCCTTTTTCTCATGTTTCTGAAGAATCAGTCTTTTTGTATGGACATCCGACACTTAACTCAGGTAGTCCCAGTACAGCTTCCATCTATTGAGCAGCCGAGTTTAAATTCTGAGGTTTGCTCTGCTTGGTCAGGGAGATTCCATGCAGTGACCATAATGCCAGAGGTTCTGGCATCCTCAACACTTCTCTGAGTCTACACTCACTCTTTTGCTTCTTTAAGAGCAAATTAAATTCTACACACCAAACTCAGCAAAACAGGCCATTGGATCTGTGCCTATAAGTCACCACTGGTATGGTCAGACCTACATAGAAGCCGTGAGTACAGACACATCCTAAATTACTGTCTCAACTAGAACCTCATAAAGGGACACAATTAAAACTGCAGTAAATAAAGCTGAACACAAATAGACAGGAATCATTTACAATACTCAATATCTGAGAATAATTTTTTCATATTCTTGTTCACTCTGATTTTGGCCAATAATCAAGATAACATCTCAGAATAGACCTAGTTTAAAGTGCATGCTATAATACATTCTAAGTTACTCAGGAAAATAATCTTGTTGGAAATCAACTAGGTGTTTTACATTCATATAGTTTATTCTGAAAATTAAAATGATAAGCTAAATTTAACATACTCTTAAATAGACATAAGCAGCTAATATAAATTTTCACTATTTTATATAAATGAGTTAAAACCACAGAAATAGAAAGCAACACATTACAATTTGTTGCCAATTAGCAACATGATACACTGAGATTGTGAGCATACACTATGCATGTACAGTCCAACAAATCACTGCTTTCAAGAAAGTTCTAGAGCTTCTCTTTTGCAATACACAAGATAATAAACAATTTTTGAGTGGAAGACTGAAAGTTGTTTTCCACACTAACTCAGCTACAATGTGTATTCTTACATTTAAAATAAAGTTAACTCTGTATACAGAACAGAAAATGTTGCATTATGTTGAGGGCCTAATTATTTGAATTTTTTTTTTAGTTTTGGTCTGCCTGGCTTTTTACATTGAGATACATTTACGTGAACAATTCCAGAACTTCCAATTGCTGGAAAGGCCTTAACTTTCATTAAGAAAACTAAATAAAAAATAACTTCAGATATTTTATTCATGGAAAATCAACTTTTCTTCCAATTCCCTCTCTGTTCTAATTTAAAAATTTTAATGGTAAGTTTTCTATTGTAACAGACACAATCATTCAAATAAAATATATTTGACACCTTCTCTACATAGGATGTTTTTCTATTCTAGATAATTGTCTCACATCCTAGTTAGAGAAGTACAATTTAGTGATAAGACCATACAAGTAAATACATAAAACTTGTAGATATCTCAGTTTGTATATTTCATTTACATTTTTTTTTTACAAAAAGGTGGAAGTTTCTAAAATGGTAACTACTCGAATGTAAGTTTGATATACATTTCTACTTACATCTTCAGCTTTTGAACCTTGATCCTGCAAAGACTTTTGTAGTTCTTCAACCTGGGACTGTACTTCTAGAAGTCTCTGATTTACCAATCTAGAAAAGAGACAATATTTGTTTTTCAGAAAAAAAAACAAACTGCAAGAGGAAGCATCAGATTTTTAGTGTCCACTGTTTTCAGGTCATCTTCACAAAAAATACTATACTGTAAATTATTCACAAAAAATTTACAGTAGTGAGAGCTTACAGCAATTCCAGAGATTATAACCTATAGTCATCCAGAACATTCTGATACTCTTCGAGAACAACATAAATGCATGCAGAAATCATTTCTATATACATGAAGGAAGACCTTCTAACAGTCAGCTTTACTGCATGAGAGCTGCTAGCTTATGCTTTTACACTGTTTCAGAATCCTATAAACCTGTAGGTTGGAAGTAATCTCCACGAGTTGCCTAGATGCAACCTCCTCCTTAAAGCACTTACAGCAGATTGCTGGGCACCACATCTAGTACCAGGTTTGGACACTTTTAAGGGTAGAGGTCTAACAGTCTCTTCTTGAGCTCAGACCCATACTCCGTATTTGTCTGTTGCCTCCAGTCCTTCCACTGCTAATCTCTTGAGAATAGTCCAAATCTGTCTTCTAGATACCTTCCCATCAAGTAGATGCAGATCACAGTACAATTTCCTCTATGACACCTTTTCTTTGGCTTGGACAAACGCAGTTCTCATTTTTATTCCACCTATCACATGCTCTCATTTTAGCAGCTGCACTCCTACACATCCATATCTTTCTTGTACTGGGACATCTAAAATTATGTGCTATGTCCAGATGTATCCTAAGTATCGATGAGAGGGGAACAATCATTTTCCCAGACTGAATGCCTGCACCTTGGTGAGGACAATTGCAAGGTCCCCAGATAACACATCCTGCCCACTAGGACCCCAGGACTTTTGCAACAGAGCTACTACACAGCCAGGGACAGGGCTCCCATCAGTTCATTTCTCTGGACTGCTGAGCTCCTCTGAACAGCAGCCTTCCCTTTCAGGATATTGGTCACTCCTCCCAACGTGGTACAATGCTCAAACTTGCTGAGAGTGTAGTCCCTCTCATCAGTGAAGCTGTTAACAGAAGTGATGAACAGCACTGGTGCTGGTACTCATGACTGAGGCACTGGTTGCCAGCTGGGTTTTGTGTCACTGACAATGACACTTAAAACTCAGCTGTTCAATCACTGTCCAATCAATTTTTTTTTGCTCACTTTATTGCCCACTTACTCAGTTTGTATCTAACCATTCTGAACGTAAGGATACCATGGGACACTGCATCAAAGCCTTTGCTAAAGCTATGCTAAGTACCATCCTCTATTTCACCCTTCTTCACATGTAGAATCATCTCATTGTCAACAGAATTAGATTAGTTAGGCATGATTTGCTCTGAATAAATTCATGTTGACATTTCCCAATTACTTTCCTGTCCCTCATGTGGCTGGGAACAGATTCCAGATGGACTTGCTTTGTGAAATTTCTAGAATGTGAGCCGAGAGTAGCGCCTCATGCTCTTTTTCTTTCCCTTCTTAAAGGTGAGTGCAGTATTTACCTTCTTCCAGGCTTCAGGCACCTTCTCCAGTTGAAGGAGAATATAGGGGAAGATTAGATAGAGAGCAGATTTGAAGCTTAGATAGAAAGCAACCTCATGTCACTATCAGCCAAATACTGTGGCATGCTCAGAAGCACTCTGTCTGGTTCAATGGATGTCTGTATGCTGGTTGGCTCCATCCAGCAAGGTCAGCTAGAGAAGGCTGCCCAGGAACATATCTTATTGGATTTTAAATATCTCCAAGGATGGAGACAACCTCTCTGGACAACACAGTCCAGTGTTCAGCAACCCTCACAGTAAAAAAGAAAAAAAAAAGTATGTTCTCACATTTAGATGAAATATGGTATTTTAATGTTTTAAGCTCTGCACACTGACTCCTGCCTTGTTACTGAGCATCACTGAGTTCCTTCTTCTTTAGATCCTCCCATCAGATACTCTGATAAGATCTACCCTGAGCCTTCTCTTTTCCAGGCTACTTAGTCTCTATCCCTCAGACTTTATTCATACGAAAGACACTGCAGTCCTATAATGACATCCTTGTGGCCTTTCACATGACTGACTCCATTAAATTCATGGCTTTCTTGTCTTGTGGATGACAGTACAGTCAAAAGTATACGGCATTGTTAGAAAAGTCAACTGAAACAGAGGACAAAATTTCTTACCTGTTTTCTGTCTCCAGTTCATTTTTCCGTAAGTTTGCATCATCAAGAAGGCTCTGCAACAAGGCAATCTTTTCATTGTCAGAACCTTCTTGGTTCAATTTTAACATCTTGTTCTCATGCTGAAGGCGAATGAGTTTCTCCCTAAGCAAACAAAACACAATTTTGAAGAAAAAAGAATGCCAATATCTATAACAAAGAACAGTTTACCACAGGAAGTAAAATAGTAACAACTATCATCTTTACCTATTTAAGGGAGATGGCTGCAAACACAATCATGTCTTCAAATCCCCAAATACAAACCTAATTTAAGGAGCTGTAATTGCAGAATGCAGAACACAAGGAAATTACCTGAGTGTCCCTATCAGATCTCAGAGTGCAGCTGAACAGATTTACAGGGTGAACATGGAGAATGCAAAACTTGATACCAAGTGTGAAAAAAGGCTGTGATCTCAGCTGTCACTGAACTACTGCACAAACCTGAGCAAGTCACTTCAACCCTGTTGGTCTGTTCTCACAGAATCACAGAATTATTTGGATTGAAAAGGCTCTTAAGATCATCAAGTCCAACATAAACCCAGCACTGCTAAGTCCACCACAGAACCATGTCCCTTAAACACCTACAGGGATGGTGACTCAATCACTTTCCTGGGTAGCCTATTACAATGCTTGATAACACTTTTAGTGAAAAAATGATTCCTAATACTCAATCTAAATCTCCCCTCGCACAGCTTGAGGCCGTTTCCTCTTGTCCCATCTCTTACTACTTGGGAGAAGAGACCAAACCCCATCTCGCTACAACCTCCTTTCAGGTAACTGTAGAGAGTGATAAGTTTACCCCTGAGCCTCCTTTTCTTTAGGATAAATAACCTCCCCTGCTCCTCACAGGACTTAACTCTTAAGATACTTCACGAGCCCCGTTGCCCTTCTCTGGACAAGCTCCAGCACCTCAATGTCCTGCTTGTAGTGAGAGGCTCAGATCTGGACAGAGAACTTGAGGCATGGCCTCACCAGTGCCAAGTACAGAGGGATAATCACTGCCCTGGCCCTGCTCGCCACACTATTGCTGTTACAGGCCAGGACGCCCTTGGCTTTCTGGGCCACCTGGGCACACACTGGCTCATGTTTAGCCGGCTGTCAGCCAACACCCCCAAACCCATACCAGAACAACAGGTGCTATCAAGAGGGACCTGGACAAGCTGGAGAAGTGGGGCCATGAGGTTCAACAAGGCCAAGTGCAAGCTGCTGCACCTGGCCTCTGACAACCCCTGGTATCAATCCAGGCTGGGGGATGAACAGCTGGAGAGCAGCCCTGCCCAGAAAGACTTGGGGGTGCTGGGGGATGAGAGGCTGGACATGACCCAGCCACGTGCACTCACAGCCCAGAGAGCCAAACGTGTCCTGGGCTGCATCCAGAGCAGCGTGGCCAGCAGGGAGAGGGAGGGGATTCTGCCCCTCTGCTCTGCTCTGTGAGATCCCACCTGGAACACTGCATCCAGCTCTGGGGTCCCTGCACAGGAGGGACATGGACCTGTTGGAGTGAGTCCAGAGGAGGCCACTAAGGTGATCATAGGGATGGAGCACCTCTATTATGAAAACAGGGTGAGAGAGTTGGGGTAATAGATCAGACTCCAGGGATACCTTTGAGCAGCCTTCCAGTACCAGAAGGGAGCCTACAAAGGAGCTGGAGAGGGATTTTTCTTACAAGAGCATAGAGTGACAGGACAAAGGAGGATGGTGTTAAACTGTAAAAGGGTAAGTTTAGATTAGACATTAAACAGAAATTCTTTACTGTGACGGTTTTGAGGCACTGGCACAAATGGATGCCCCATCCCTAGCAGTGTTCCAGGCCAGGCTGAATAGGGATTTGAGTAACCTGGTCTAGTGGAAGGTGTCTCTGGCCATGGCAGTGGAGGTGGAACAAGATGATCTTTAAGGACTCTTCCAACCTGAGCCATTCTATGATTCTATGATTCTTTGCCACCGTGCATCTTTCCAGCTACTCTTCTCCAAGCCTGTAGCATTGTCTAGGTTGTTGTGACACAAGGGCAGGACCCAGCCCCTGGCAATGTTGAACTTCATACAATTGTCCTCAGTCCACTGATACAGACTGTTCAGATCCCTCTGCAGGGCCTTCTGACCCTGCAGCAGATCAACACTCTCCTGGGTAACCCAAAATGTTAATGTATTCCATATCTATCTGTGCTAAAAATTGTTACTGTCTCTTCCTGTAGCCAGAAAACAGAATGATGGGGCAAGGGCTGGGGGATACTCCAGGCTCTTTAAAAGCTGGGGTAGGCAGGGAGAATCACTCTCTGGCTGCTTGGCTTGCCTCTTGGTTCTTTCTTGCCCTTATGGGCAACAGTAGCAACTTGAGAAGCTGTATTTCACAATCAAAAACTGTTTCAGAGTGAATATTCTAACACCTGTCTGCAGCCTCTTCCTCAGTACCCTTGATTGGATCCTACACACCTCGTGGACTTGCAGATGTCAAAGTGTCATTGCAGGTCACTGTTTCCTCCTGTGTTGTGGAGGATTTATTCAGCTCCTTGCCTCTGCCTTCCAGATAAGTGGTTGCACTATTAAAGACTATGGACAAGAAGGCTCTAAGTAGACAAGCCTTTTCCTTGTTCTTTATTGTTATAGTTTCCCTTGCATCCATTAAGGGATGGAGATTCTCCTCTAACCCTCCTTTAATTGTTAATGCAGTTGAAGAAATATTTTTGTTGGTTTTTATTGATAGTAGCCAGATTAAGACCAAGTTGGGTTTTGGCCCTTCTAATTTTCTCCTTGTATAACTGCGCAACATCTTTGTAGTCCTCCTGAGTGGCTTTGCCTCTTCTTCCAAACATCATACAACCTCTTTTATGCTGAGTTCTGGCCAAAGCTCTCTGTGCAGCCATGCCAGTCTTCCTGACGGCTCATCATTTGGCACATGAGTATGGCATGCTCCTGCACCTTTAAGAGTTCCTCCTTGCTTTCCTGGACTTCTTGTCCTTCAGGACTACCTCCCAAGTAACGCTGTCGACTAGACCCCTAAACAGGCTGAAGTCTGCCCTCTAGAAGTCCCAAGCTGAGATTCTGCTGGCCTTTCTCCATATTTCTCTGAGAATTGAAAACTCTGTCACTCTGTGGTTACTGTGCCCACAGCCTCTGACCATCACGTCACCCATCAGTCCTTTCCTGTCCACAAAGAGCAAGTCCAGTGGGGCATCTTCCCTGGTTGGCTTGCTCACCAGCTGTCTTAGGAAGTTATCTTCCACACAGTTCAGGGATCTCCTAAACTGATCCATTTCTTCTGTGCTGCATTTCCAGCAGCCATCTGCTAAGTTGAAGTCCTCCTTAAGAAGAAGGGCCAGAAATCTCAAGACTTTTTTCAGCTGCTTATAGAATATTTCATCCTAGTTGGGTGGTCTGTAACAGATCCACCACGATATCTGCCTCCTGGCCTTCCCCTTGATTCTTACCCATAAACACTCATCTCTTTTGGTACTATCATCAAGCTCCAGACAATAAAGACAGGGCAACAAAGAATGTTTTTCTAATATCCAACCCCAACATACCCTGATACGTCCCTTGCGTCCTGTCATTGGTCACCACTGAGAAGAGATCAGTGCCTGCCCCTCTTCTTCCTCTCATGGGGAAGGTGGAGTCCACCATGATATCTCCCCTCAGTCTCCTCATCTCCAGACTGACCAGATCAAGTACCCTCAGCTACTCCTCATACAGTTTCCCCTCAAGGCCCTTCACCAATCTTGTGGCCCTCCCTTTGGATGCTAAGAGCTTTACATTCTTCTTTTATTGAGGCACCCAAAACTGCCCCCAGCACTCGAGGTGAGGCCGCCCCAGTGCAGAGCAGAGCAGGACAATCCCCACCCTTGCCCACTGGTGATGCTGGGCCTGATCACCCCAGGACAGGGTTGGTCCCCATGGCTCTCAGGGCACTGCTGACTCACGTTCAACTTGCCACTGACCATTGTAAGGGTTAGTAAAACAAAGCACACATTATCTTACTTTATTTCAGGAGTAATGATTTCTGCTGCTAAACTGTCTGAAGGCTCTTGTCTTCCCAGAGGCATCAATCCTGAGTAAGGAAAAGCACACCGCTTACTTTCTTTACATAACAAGAAGTAGACATTGTTCTGGAAGTTTTAGACTATTGCTAGACAATGTAAAATGACAGAAGGTAAGGCTACAGCAAGACAGACAGACAATGACTATTTCATCTGGATGATCATCATCACTTCTGACTTCATTCTGACGAAATAGTTTTGCCATTTATTTTCTGCTCATTAGCTTATCTAAGAACTACAAAGCTACTCAAGATTGCACATAGAAATGAACTGTAACACATGAAATTTCATGAGAAAGTATCTCTCTATAGAAAATTATGTAACTACATCGAAATCAGATATACATGATAAAAATATCCCACTTGAGAGGAGACTAAAATTTCTGATTGACTGAAACATTTGAAACTTTTTCTTATGAGGCTATGAATAGTTGAAGCAGTTTTTCACTGCTGATTTTAGAGGACCTTAAATTTATTCTGTGCTAAACAGAAGCACACTCAACACTCTCCAGAAAACTGTAAGATTTAGAAAAGAGGCATTTAATCTCCTTATTTCTCCTTTACCTGTAGTGGTGAGTTGACCCTCCTGGGCTTGTACACATCTAAGTTCTTCAATAGTTTCTTTCAAAGAATCCCTTTCTGTTCTTAATCTCTGAGTAATTGGAAAGAGAATGAGTATCAGTCTTGACGCTACAAATCCATCTTAAACATCACACAGGCCACCAAAAGACACAGCCTTCAAAATTTTAGAAAGAATATAATGCAACTCTAGGGATTATTCTCAAATTAAGGTGTCTCAGTCTAATTAAGTATTATATATTCACCAAATGAACAGTGGGGGGATTTTTTGAGAAGTGTTGCTGATCTTATGGGGCTAAAAATAGCAGGGCATAAGCTTACAAAATCAAGATATTAATGACACAAAGTTCTGATATCCAATAGTAAACAGCGTCCACTAGGCCCACTCAGTCATTTTCCTTTTCCTTTCATTGAGGCTGATTCCAAGGGAAAGAGAAGTGAATTAAGAGACCACAGATTTTTCCATCACCATTAATCTAAAGTTTAGCCACAAGTAAAATAATGAGCAGGTAAGTACACAGTCAACATAACAAACAAACTGCTTTAACATCATTTGGTTTGTCTTTCACCAGTGAAAGTACAAGCAGCATTTCCATATCCCATTCTTCCTATGTGTCAATTGGCCTTGTAATTCACCAGCATCTTGGCTATGAAAGAAAACTAGTTGCTTAAGACTTGGTCCAAAGAGAACTGAAAAACAGGACTGGATCACCTTGGGAACCAGAGAGATGCGCTATTCAGTAGCATCAGGCAAATACTCTTTCAATTTGGCACAAGTACCCTTCTGGCAAAAAAATCAGAATCTACAGATAGCACCAAGTTTTTGACCAGAAGGTAGCCAAGAGTCAAAAAAAAAGGCAACTATGTAAAGATCCAAGTTGTAGTTTGCTCCAAAATCAGACATGTTCAGTACTACTAAACAGTCCAGGACAGACTTTGGCTCTGTGTGAGTTATGTTAGCTGACAGCATTTCATTTTAATAACAGTTGATTACCAAATGCCAGAGTATTTCAGTGACTAGAGAAATATTTAGGGCTTCATTGGTATAAGCAACTCACCAAATTATCTTACTACTTATCACACAACACACCACAGAGGTAAAATTCCAAGCTACTTTCTGAAGATATCAAACACTGTCATGATTTGATGCAGAGCATACAGAACATAAAGAAAAGCATAAAATCAATTTCAGTAATTATTTCCAAAACACAGCTGACAAGATACCACTACCTAACTTGTGACCTGTGGTGGGCTACCTTACTGATATGTATGCGACAACAAGGAACAGAAATAGTTAACACAGACAGTGAATCACTAAATTCATGTGATGAGAGACTTCCAGCTGTAACTTACTTCTCAAAGGTGCATATCCATTCAATAGAATGTCCTTAAAAACAACATCCAGCTCAAAAAATTGCTATTTTCCATGGGGTAAAAGAGAAAACTGTATGACAATGGCCTGCAATTCAGATCCTTTGTGCACGATGAAATGGTCCACCGAGCCATGAATAAGCCACAGAAAAAAACTTTACCATTCTTAAACACAAAAGCACTGCAAAACCTCCTCAATTTAAAAATAAAAAGCAAGAAAGCAAGCCAAAGCACAGTACCAATACAGTTACTACGAGCATTCCAGCCTGAACTGAAGGGCAGATGGAAATGATGTGAAGGTCAAGTGTTCACTGCAGCTTGAAAATTTAATAAAAAATGGAAATCAATGAAGTCAACTGAAAACTTTCAGTTCAAACTATATTTAAGTGCTGGGCCTGGAAATTTTGGAAATAACTGGACATGAAATATGACTATTAAGGGAAAAGCCTACAGAGTTTCTAATAGTTGGATCAATGGATTTGTAATTAAAACATGCCTAAGAAACTGACAGCATCAAGTGCTCGCCTTGTTTTTACACAGTTTGAAGCACCTGCATATACATTCCTAAGAAACAAGCTGAAATTACCTGGTGAGAAATGACAGTGTGCAAGAGAAGTCTGAAGGATCAGTCTCAGCAAGAGAGCAATTAATCTCAGAATTACTAGCAGCAAATAACACAAGAAGGAGGGGTAGATTGGTATCTACCCTGCATGTTCCATCTTGGCAGTACAAGATAGGTCAACAAGGAGCTGTCATAAAAGGTGAGACTGCCACAAAGGGCATTTCCCTCTACACAACTACTAAGCCTCTCGCTACATTAGTCATGACTCCACAAAGAGTAGCACGCTGATGGAACCTCAAAGAATGCCTTAGGAAAAAAAAAGCAACAGGAACTTAGTTCTAGGATGATACTGCAGTAACCCTGCTGTAAATAGATTTTCAAAATAAACAATTATCCCAGGTATTTATTAACCTTCTCATGATAAATGGTCAGGAAACAACTTCAGATGCCAAATATGAAGGCTTTTCCTCTTAAAAATGGCTTGCATACGTTTTTGTACAGTCACTTTATAACATGCTGTACAATTCTTAGGTTTAAGAAGTATCTTCTATACAAACATTACAAAAATGTAGATTAAAAGACTTCCTAATTTAAAAAGATTTCTAACTATAATTACCGTATCTCTGTGTCATAAAGGATACAAAGTCGCTATTGTTACTAACAAAAAAATAACACCTTGGCACTTACATCTTTTTCTTTTTGGAGGCTGTCTACTTTCTCTTTCAGTCGTTTGCATTCATAATCTAATTTATCAGCTTTCTTGGATTCTTCAGATAACCTGTTTTGTAGTTCAACTGCCTGTGAGAACAAGAATCAATAATGTGTCTGCAAATATTAAAACAAAAAACATGAGACAAAGTAGCCACTTACAATGCACAACAAGTTACGTTGTAAACAAGTGAAATAGTTACTTATAGGATATACTAAAATCTGCTTTCATCCATTATTCTGTTTTAGCAAAATAAAAAGCATTCAAATACTAGGTCTTAGTACAAGCAAAAGACACAAAAAAAGTGAATTATTTTCAGTACATCTAAAACAAGAATTTAAGCTCAAACAAGGTTTACAGAAAAAAAGCTGTGTAGTTCTAGGGATCAAAGAGCTTAGGAAAAGCAGAAAAATCTTCCTGCATTCTGAAAAGCCTAGTTAAAACAAAAAACTGAAGAAAGCCAATTATCTACACCTTGTGTTAACTTTACTTCATAAGTCTCACTCAGAATTCAATTACCAGTTTATGCAGTCAGGTAACATTCCTTAACCTGGGATTTCCTAATAATTTTTAATACACTAATATAAAGACTCAGCAACAGGCTCATAAACAGTTTTCTTTATTTCAGAGAGAAACTTTGCTAACAAAGCTGCATGCATGCTTTCAACTACAGATCAGTAAAGAGCTCTTAAGTGAGCAGAAATCAGAAAGCTGAGCACAACAGAAGGTAAATCAGTGAAGTCTTGCCTTTTCAAAACTCTCAGCCTTTACTAGCAAAGACTCATTCCCAGAACACTAGTTAAGCTCAATGCAGAGAGCATGGAAGCAAGTAAGCAGAATAAAGACTGACCTGCAAACACAAAAGCTGAATCAAGACTCAGCTAAAGACCTACAGCTTCTTCTGAAGCAATTCATAAGAAGGCTTTTTCATTACTTTTAGATTACAAAAGAAGTAATTAACTTAGACTGTGAAGCAAAGCAGTAGCCACACCTAAATTATGACTGCCCAGTCATTCTAATTGCCTTTTATTTTTAATGCATTCAGCTATAGCAAAATAACTAAAAGGCCTAAAAGATGCAAGGTCTGAAGTCTTAGAGAAGGACTTTGCTGCTGTTGTTCTTTAAATGAAAGGCTGCAAAACCAGCATAGGCCTGCATTTTCTGAGATTAAAGAAATGAAAATGTTAGCTAGGAAAATATTTCATTTTTCAGATGTGACATCCATCACGGGGGCTATCAGAATAACTGCAGGTATTGAAAAAAATAATATGCAGGCCTTCACCAGTGATTGTGCTCCCACTTGCAAAATATGTAGATTTTCACCTCAAATGGAAACAAATGCATTAATGTTTGTAATCAATCATGCTATGGCAATGGTATGTAAAAACACAGCAAAAAATTTTCTTGAATTAGGACTAGTGAGTGTATAAAAAACATAGAGTTTCATGGTAATGCAGAAGATTAAAAAAAAAAATGAACTGCCATCACATTTACTAAGCATTATCTGTGTGTGGAATGAGTAAAGCAGGAACCTTGCAACAAAGAAAAACAAGACATACTATTAAAAATGTATCAGAAGGCACATGCACAAAGGGGCTGAATTAAAATTACAAAAAAATTATCCTGGAATCTTATTTCAATTCTTTATGCTGAAGCAAAGTTTTTCAGAAAAAGGCTTGTGCTTGCTTTCAGAATAGTGAAAACAAAACACCACCACTTAACCTCACCACACAGAAACTATTCTGTGCAATAAAGATGCAATTTACTTGCAGATTACTATAGAGTTTGAATCAAGCACTTTCACCTGCATAGCACAATCCTCCTAAGCCAAAGAAATAACTCCTCTGATGGCATCATCATGAGTGGGGTTGGATTCTTCACACACCCGACAATACGTATTCCATTACAGGTGAACACTAGTGCTCAGCAATGACATAACATCACAATATCTGGCTTATTTCTGATAGTACAATTTAGGATTCCCAGAAAAATAATTTTGTGGGTTATGATTCACACGCAGGTCTCAAAAGGAGCCCAGTCGTACACTGAAGACAAATACACTGAGAGTTCATTTTGAGACACTGTGGTTAGGTGAAAAAAACACATCTACCACAAGACACCTGAGGCTTGTTCCAGTCTCAGCCAGTAAACAGTTTTGCACCAATCAACAGCTCCTCATATAGGAAATTCTACCCATAAAATACAGAGAATAATGAAGAAAAGGAGTACTTTAGCAGCACAAATGATGGGACTGGCCCTTCCAAAATCCTTATGGTTGGTGAAATAAGAAGAATCAAATGCAGATGTTGAGGTTACATAACAATATCACATGCTCAGCTGTTTAATGGAGTGAAATATTGGTTGCCAGTAAACTTGATACTACTTGTGTGTGGAGGGCCATTCCTTTCTACGTTTGCTTTTCCCTTTGATTGTCCCCTTGGACAATTTTTCTTGACCAAGTTCTTTTTTCCTCGTAAAAACATTTGGGCTGTATTTACAATTAGCCCACACAGGTTGAAACTAGCTGTCTTAAAAACTGAGATGGCCAAAAACCGAGACAGCAGGGAAAAAAATCTATCAAGTCTTAGGGACACACATTGCTCCTGGGCTTGCAATATTGTTAGTGCTTGTTTCTGTACTTTATTCTACTGTAAACTGACATACAGGGAACCCTGTGCTGTGATCATTTGATCAGGCAGAAATACACAGCAGACACTACCACCTTAATGAACCATGCTCTGTCTGGCCCTGTAACAAGAATGCCAGAATGATGTAATGTCCCCGTAGTATAGAAAGCAAAGAGAAGATTAAGCACATCTTCTCCCTTTACAGAAACAGCAACACATGGCACTTTGATAAGCAGGAGGATAATCAGGTGCCTTTCACTCCACAGAGTGTGCTGGTAACACATGTTGTACTCCACTGGGTGCATATAAACAAAATGGATGACACGTCCTTCTCTCTTCTTAACTGGAAAAATTCAGAAGTATCAGATAAACTAAAACCTTAAAAAAAAAAGCAGTTACTTAACCACAGGAATAACTTACCTCAGCTGTGGTGTGTTCCTCACTGCCGGAAAATTTTAAGTGAAAAGCAGATACTTTTGCTGAAAGCAGAGGCTCTAATTCAAGCCCCACTACAGAATATGAAATTGGAATAATTTAAAGAAAAAAAATTTAACATTTGTTGGTTTATTAAATGTAAGAAATACTGCTTATTGGCAAAGTAGCATAAACTTCTAGTAATAGCAAGAATTGCAGGAAAGGAGGATAAAGGTAGTACAAACAAAACATCGAAATCTTCTAAACCAAAGAAGCTGTTTTTTTCATGGTTTCATTTTTACTTGAGGTATTAACCATGTTATGAAGAGAAAATGTTGAACAACACAGAGTACTACTGCATTGATGAAGCCTGTCCTCACCTGTCTTTTGTATGTTTCCAGCTGACTGCGTGCTGCATTGGCTTTCCTTAGTTCTTCCTCCAGGCTGACGGTATTTTGCATGTACATTGTATTCTTCTCTTCTAAAAGCTTCACTTGTCGCCGCAAATCACCCAGATCCTCCAATTTCTTTTTGTATGACTCTACCTGGCTTTCTAACTTGGCTACTTTATCAGAAGAATGCCTGAAGAGACAGATTTGTACCAAATTTGAACTCTGAAAACTAACAAAACTAAGAAAATTAAAAATATTTCCTCACTACTTTTTTTTAATGCAGAAGACATTCTGAGACATCATGGGGAGAACAATAAAGCAATCATATCCTCCTATTAGTAATGTTTTCACTTTTAAATTGTCTGTTTTCTTCCCATAACTATTAGTCAACTCTAAGAGCTGCTGCTGAAGGTTCTTTTAGACACTATCCCTCTTCCTAACACAACTTTCTTATCTGCTTCTAATCTTAAAACAGTAGTTAAAACAACTTCACCCATTTCCTTTCAATTCTAAATTATCTTCTGTCTTAAATTTTTGAATGGTGAGGAAGAAAATTTTCTTCTTTCTCCCTTCAATTTGTTTTAATGATAGCCAGGAATAAAATCAAAGATCCATCTGCTAGGCAAATTATACTTAGTGACACAGAAGTACCATAATAGTTTTGGAACTTGTTTCTTTCTAAAAAAAAAAAGGAAAAAAGAAAAAGAAACACCAGGCTCCATTCACAGCTGTTCAGAGTTTTTTCAATCCACTTGCTCCACTGCCAGGACAGCAACTGACCTCACCCCCACAAAGACCTCTGCTACTATTACTGCCCCCAATTTCATTTTAGAATCAACCAATTTACAGACTCAACTTTCTATGCAATCCAGGGAATCTCCCACTGAATTGATGGGTCAGTTTATGGGACATTGAGGCAAGTCAAATCTGTTTAATCCTCAATGAAATGCAGAGCCTCTATCTCAGGACAAGGATTTGTTCTTTGAACCCATACCACCCACACAGTTTATGGAATTGTGCAGCCTGACTGGTTCATTCCTTATATTAATGACAGAAGCACTAAAGACAGATAGCTTTGGTAGGGGGCCACTGGTGAGACAGAAATAGCAGTATTAAATACGCCTTGCTGGAGAGAATGGGTAACTGTTCTGAATAACCCATGGCAGCAAGACATCAATACTGAAGGATTATGCTCGAAAGTAAAAGTGGCTGTCCCCCACTATCATCAAATCATGACAACCTCGGGTGCTAAAATCCAGTGGCAACAAGAGCTGCAACAGATGTTGTTAATATTAGCATTATATTAGGAACCAAAAGCACTACCCAAAGTCCAAACAATGCAAACCCAGGAAAGGAAAGGGCCTAGTTTCTTGAGGAGAACAGATGCCCAAGTTATGATGAAGGTGAGTATTGCAAGCTCAAGAGATCAGTAAGCCCCCTGTTATAACCATAAATTGGCATAGAATTGCTGACTTTACAAATACTTATGAATTAAGTACACACTAAACAACTCTTTTACTTAAGTAGAATTGTGTGTTGGTCTGTGTACTTTAAAACTAGAGGATTGAGAAGATCCTTGGCATTGCAAAAGTGTTTAATATTTACGTTATTAAAAAAAAAGATAATGTAGATTAAGTACACAAATTACATGGATTAAAAGTTAGTAGTTAAAAAGCAGTTAATGGAACAAAGTTTACCTGAGTACATCTATCTCATCCTTCAAGGACTGAGCCTCCTCTGCCAATGTAGTAAGCTCTTCTGTTTGTTGTCTCAATTCCGCAATTTCCTTTTCTAGTTCTTCACAGCGTATTCGATAGTCATCTTTGGCAGCTTCTAATCTGTAGAAATAAAGGAAAACAGGAAATAATTTCTCATCTTGAACCACAGTTACCTTTCCTCATCATCATACCCTCTAAAAACACATGAAATGGCTTTTTGGTGCACTGAAGGAAAAAAACAGTTCAACATGCTTATTCAAAATGTAGAAGTAGATTGACTTTATTGACACTCCAAATTGAATATTAGTCTTTCTCTTTGGAAATTCACAACATAATGTATGTTCTCATAAAAACAAATACTGAGGGTTTTTTTCCATAACAGTTGTTTTTCACAATGGAAAGTCATGCAGAAACTTTCACCTTTTTTCAACTTGGGGCATATAGAGTTTGAACATGACATCTTTAGTCTAAGATTTTGTTCAGCTGTCCAACTCATCTACACCTCCAGTGATATTGACCTGATTGTTAGATGTTATAAATGCCACAGACCTCTCAACAAAGTGGCTTTATGTATTTACTCCTAAAGAACCTGTGCATGCCCAGCACATCTGAAGAACCAGGTTATCCAGCTAGCAAGCAAAAAACTCTGACCAAAGTTGCTGGAGTGAACTGCTTGCATACAGCATACATATGAAAAGTTCTGTTAACCTGGCAGTGAACAAAGGGAATAAGTAATAGAAACTTTTTAAAAGTATTTTGAATGAATGGAAGAGGATACATCCTGGAACAGAGAGTCCTATTGTGATTTGATCTGAAAGTAAAACAAAAACATTCCAGGATAGGAGACAAGGCCATGGGGGAAAAGAAATTATTTTATCCATTAATTCAAGGAGTCCAAAAAGAATCTACAAGAATGAAGACAAGAGAAAGTCTTAAGTCTTCTAAACCAGAAACAACAAAGATTTGGATCGTGACAGACCAGAACTGTCGAAGGAAAAAGAGGCAAGACTAGGAGGAAAACTGGTGTACCACACTGGGCACCAGTTAAGTTGTACATATGTCCTGCTTGATCAGGTAGAGCTGGAAGCAATATACACAAATTGCCATAGAGTAACATGCTATGAATACAGGGAGAGGTGGTAAAGGAGATCAGAAATAAGTCTCACACATGAAAAGGTTTAGAATGACCTTCAGAACCTGAAACTAGAATAAAAGGCAGTGCAGATATTGAATATGGGGAGAAAATCTGTTCAAACAATAACTGGTAACAGACTCAGGTAGGAATAATTCCAGAGCATGGAGATGAATCAGAAGAGATAAATGGGGACATAATCACTATGTTATTCCTTTACATAGATGTATAGAAAGAAGAAATCCAGACGCTAGCTGCTGTGAAAGAGATCCACAAGGTTTTTCAAGAAACTGATTGGAGAGGGTATGTCAGAATAAGCAGAAAAGGAGGCTTAGCAAGAAGAATTGGAAAAATGGCAAAACAAGAAAAGAAAGGAAAGTAACATGGCACATATTGTAGGAAATAGAAAAGGGCAATAAGACGACAGCAAAAGAAAAACTGGCAGTGTAAAGAAATACCATAATTTCACTCACAAAGGAGAGGGAAAGTACGGCAAAGAGAATGAAAAGGTGATGGTGAAGTGCATCAGCTTTCTTTAGCAGAATAGGCTTACACAGCCTGAAAGCAATAGTCAAAAGAACCAGGAAGGATACTTAAAGTGGAACCGTATTTTCACATGTTGAGGAAATGCAAATGAAGCACAGAGCTCATATGTGGATCATCTCCATCTTTCATCTATGAAACAATTTGCTTTCAAATTCAGAGAATGTATTTTGCTATGTATACAATGCCACTGGCAGTATAGCCTATAGCAAACTTTTATCTAAGAATTCATACTCCTTAAAAATACAATCAGAATATTTTGCATAAAGGAAAGCATGCTACTTTTCATTCTCATTGATTTTGAAAAACATGGTGAAATGACTGCACATAAACAATTCAAAATAATTCACAGTAGAGTGATGTATACAGCACTTCAGCCTTAAAAAATCTTGCTTTTTTTAATGCTTGAGCTTGTGAAGAGGGAAATCATAACATATACATCACATCACTTTAAAAACTGTACTGCTGTGGTTATACACCACCCATTATACTAATTCATAACTTCCAGCAGAACTAGAAGCATCTAATTCACCTCTATTGCCAGCTATAAATAAACTATCTAACCAAGTGCAGCTTTTCTACCTGAATGTTTCCTCTTGCAGCTGTTCTAGTTGTGTTTGCAGCTGCAGGTGTCTACGACCCGCAGGGCTGTTGGGATCTTCAATAGAATCAGATTGATTTAAACGTTCCATCAAAATCTGGTTCTCGGCAAGAAGGCTACTCTTCTCCTCTTGGAGGGCTGCAACCTGTTGTAATAAAAGCATGAATAGGAATAACTAACCTACCCAGGTACACAGAGCAGTATTTTTTCATGTTCATAATGAAGTATCAACAGAGCCAACAAACAGAAAAATGCAGGCTTCACTAATCACATTTCACAAGAATATACTGTATACCTCAATTGCTTTGCATTGTAACCAACATATTGCAACATTAGGGGCAGATTTACCACTCAGAAAACATAACTATTCTTTAATGTACGTCACACAAGCATTTAAAGAAAAAGTCTTTGATATGACAGAAGTTAACTTCATTACAATAAAGTCTGCATACTTTCCCTACAAACAAAACTAGCTCTCCACAGTAACGGCCATCTGTAAGCAGGCCTGAAACAGGAACACAGTTCCAAATGACTCAGTTTCCACTAGTGCTGTGAAAATGGGTTGTAGTGCAAAGAACCCAAAGTGCTCCAACTCAAACAACAGCTGAAACGTGGGTTCATATATTAACCACAACATACAGATCAGCTTAATTAACTCCAACAGTTACTGAACTACTTGGCAAAAAGCCTGAAATAAATACTCCAAAGTAGGGTTGCAACGGCAAAGCCTTTCAGGGCTTCAGAAGACAATCCTCATGTCTTCCAGATGAGGTATGATTGACTTACAGTAAGATTTAGTCTAAACCCATACATAACTGAAGATCTATAGCAACTTCTGACTGGAATTTAATTCTTAACTGGAACTGTTACCACAGCAGAATTTGTATTAGTTCTCTACAGCAAGTATTTTACCACACAGCTCAAACCCTTCCTACTTGAATTTAAAAAAGTTTTGTTAGTATGAATCATCTTAATACTGGGAACACAGCATCAAGATTAGAAAACAATGACATTCATTCTGCTAGCACAAGTGAAACAAAATCATTACTGTATCATTTTCACCTACCTTCTAAAAATTATGTTTCCGCACTATACTACTTATCTTCAGCCTCCTAAAACTTAACACATCTTTTTCTTACTTCAAAATTGATATGGACACTACAGCAAACTTACCTGCATATCTAGCTCATGACATCTCTGGGCAATTTCTTCTTTTGTTGCAAGTGCTTCATTTAATTCTTCTGTAGTCTTCTTCAACTACCATAAACAATAATTATTTACATTTTCATCACTCTCTGTGATCCATTTAAAAATATTCTGAACTACATGTCTGTAAAATTGTTTTTACATTCAGGTAATATAGTTAATTTTGTAAAAACTGAGCAATTCTGCTCTTATAAAGAAAAAATGAAGCAGATATGATTACTGTTTAGTTTGTGTATTAGTAGAAAGTAAATGTACCTAAAAGTAGTATTTGCTGTTACATTAGAATTATCACATCTATTCTCTAAATTGAGTCAAAAACTCCTAAGAACTTGAGACTGAAGAACTCATCAAATTTCTACACTGAAAAATATTGTCAATACCACTTTTCTTTACAGATGCAAAGAGTGTATAACTTCAATTTTCAATCTACTTTTGAAATACAGAAAGGACTGGAAGGTGGAATAAAGGGAATGGACAATTAGGGTAAAATCTCTCTAGTCACTGTAAGCTACTTTTAGCACACAAAAGGAATAAAACTAACATGGTGACAGAGAAGCCCACCCTTCTAGGGTGGGCACTGAACCTTGCAAGCAGCAGGAAATACTCAGATGTACTTCCCCTCAAAGGCTCGATATTCAAACCTATGTACCTTGCTTGTTTGCAAATGAATGCAGTTAAGATAACACAAAAAACATAGCTAGAACAAAATCGGTCTGATAAAATAGGTGCATGCATGTTATGTATATAGACACATACATATATGTACTGTTATATATGATGAATTTTAAAAGGGCTTTCTCAAACAACATCATCCATCATACCTTGCACTTGCAAGTTTATTTCTCATGGGCCTGTTTACACACAAAAATTAATTTCACCTGCCAGGATTTATATATTTCTGCAGAGAAAGCAAGTTGGAGGAATACAGGGAACATCACTGTACTATTCTTCTCAATTAGGAAAAAGCTGAGGAAACAGGGTAGTGTTAGCATAAGGACAAGCTAGTAAAAAAAACCCCTGTGTTTGCATACTTTTAAAATATATCGGACAGAAGAAGACTGTATTTGAAAGTTTCTCTTATATAATACATCAGTTCCAGGATTCCCAGAGAAGTGGGGGTTTTACTAAAACTGACTCTGGAAGTAGGAACTCACACAAAAAGATTTATTCAAACACTAGATATTTATTATCTTTCTTTCTCCATACCTAAAGATTGCACCAGTTTTGCTTTATTATGTCATACAGCTAGACTGGTTTTTCAAACTAACATTTTAATCTCCTTTAAATACACAATAGCAGCAAACTCAATTTATAAAGCTAAAGCACTTGTAATACTGAAATTTAGTTTTCCACTCCTTATTCTACTTTCCCACAAAATCCTTTAATGATTAAAGAAATGAAAACACAGAGTTTTAAATATGGAAAAATGACTGGTCACTGATGTGCTATGATTGAAGGCAAAGAAACATCCCATCTTAGATACCTGCCGATCAAGGTCAACGTAAGCATCATTTCCAACAGAGACTGGAGACTCTTTACTCATCAACTGCAATTAGATTACACTGGATTAGAAAAAGCAAGGATTTACTTTTCTATTAAAACCTAAGCTTTAATGAAACAGTGAGTGGATTTTTACTTTTACGAGCTTTAATCCAAATTAATTTGAAAGTTTTAAACTTCATTTTTATATATGACATATTCAGAAACAGAAAAACAGAAGAACAGAAAAAATCTTCATAATTTGCAATATTTAGAATGCTATAAAAGAAACCTTACTTCATCTCTTTTTTCTTTTGATAATGCACATTCTTTATCTGTGATGAAGCCTATAGTACACCTCATGGAATATTTTACTGAAGTGGCATTGGAATGATAGTAGATACCAACACACCATGCAAGACCTGCCGTTAACTCTTCTCTGCTAGTAGTTTTCATGTTTCCATTACCAGGATGTTTATATCTATTTATTTATTTATTCCACTAAACTTCGGGCCACATTTAGCTCAACTAATAGTGCAAACCAAAGATGATCAAAATTCTGCTCTGGATTTGTCCGTAATTTTCAAATATAAAAACAAATTCAGTGGTGTGCATTCCTGAAATGATTATTACAAATCCTTGTGTACCAACCTATTTTATTGCAAGAATAAGCTATAGTTGTGTTGGCCTAGAATACTAAAAAAAATCCCCAACAAACAAAACCAAAAACCAAATAAAACCCAACCCTAACCAAATCTTCAACACAAAAGCTGATCTGATTTGGATCAAATCCTACAAAATTGACTGATATGCTTACCAAAAGAAAGAAAAAAGCTGATATATAAGTTTTCTTTTATTAACCTAATGATGAGCTGCACACTTAGGTAAAAGCAAATCAAATGTAGCAGAAGTTGTAGCTCAGTGACCTCCTCCCACATACCTCAAGCAAACATATTAAGGTAATTTTATTAAAACAACTTGTAAGACACAAAAAGGAACAGTCTTGCAAATAAGAAATACACTGTAACTAGCTCAAACGGCATTATTACAGAACAGCATTGATGGTTTCAGTCCAAACACAGAATGTTTTAAAGCTGTCCAATGACATGCTTCATGGAAGTTCCAATATAAAAGGCCCTATCCTAACCAAAATCAGGACAAGATTTCTTCCCTAGGATTTCCTGTCTAGCCTGGTAACTCTCTCCAGAGACAGTATTTCCTTTATTCCTTCCAGAAATCAGTGCTTTTGCATTATTTTCCTTGGCGAAGTTTTTGGGATACACAGCACAGAGCCTTCACTTCTCAATCCTGTTTATATCACTGCGTACAAGTGAAAAATCTCTGTTCGACATTTATGTCATGCAAATATTCATACACTTGCATTTCTCTCCCTTTCCCCATTTCCTTAACTGGGATTTAGCTGTATAAGTTAGATTAATCTACCTCTCTTCAAAAGTCCTCCTCAGACCTTAAAAATGTTTGCCAAATTTCTTCCCTTTTGTCTACACATTTACAAGAACAAACTACTCCAAGATGAAGCACTGCATAAAGCCCAGACTTTCTGTAGCAATACCTAGAAAGTCCCTAGCCTCAGAGCTGTTCCCTGAAAAATAAAGTCATGTCTTCTTAATTACCATATATAATAGCATTAGGGCCCTGTTTTCTAAGCTGATTATCATTTAAACAAAACCTCCCAATCTCTCCCTGCTCTGTGATGTTCATGCATGCTTCCATTACTGCATTTCACCAGCTTTTCCAGATGACTAACGGGGATATCCCATATTAACCAAGTACTGAACCCCTGTCCCTATTTTATATCCCACAACGCCGTTCACGAACACACTTCGGGCATGTATGCTCACAAACAGACAGTAAAGTGCTGCCTGCTAAGCCAGCATTTTCCAGCTAGCAGGTCCCATGCTGCACGCAGCCTGCAAGGGTGTACAACAACACGTCCCTAACAGCCACCACCCCTTTCTGGCCCTAACACAACTTCCTCTTCAAAAAAGCAGCTCAACAGGCCTGACCAAGACTTACACTAAAAGGAATACAAGTGACTGCACAACCCACTAGAGGCCACTGTGGTGTCATTGCTTTCTGTGAATTGCCATAAAGGAAGAAGGCCAAGGCCAATAATATAATCCCTATTTTCTTCAATGAGTTTTGGTATCTTGCCCAAAATGTCCTGTCCTTGAGAACCCTTAGCAGAAATGTCCAGAGAAGAGGACATTATCTGGAGCAGGATTAGGTAGTACAAATACATAGTCTGGGTGTATCATAAATGTTAAGACAGCACTTGTGAATTTAACTCTACATTAAGAATGCCATGGAAAGTGTAAATGAGGCACTGAGGGGGAGAGCCACAGATACATATGCAGATGACCGACTAAATGCAACAGGAAGCACTTTGCCTTTTGATGGTCTGTGGTATGGTGGGAATGCTAAAGATGGAATTTAAGGGATTGTTTTGTGCCCAGTATCACAATCAGACAAAGAACAGGAATGAGACTGCCAGAGAACTCATGAGGAACACAGAAATCCAATTTCTGATCATCAGTTAACAATAACACAAAATTAAGCAGTGGGATGAAAAGGTAGAGTTATCATAGCAAAGGAACACTTCCATCTTTCCCCCACATGCTGCAAAGGACAATGGTATATGTAAAAAAATGTCTTGACCATGCTCTGTGTCTGGACTGCCTCTACATAGCTTCTCCCCACTTAAAAGCAAAAACTTTACCATAAACAGCTCAACCCATAGAGCACTACTCCACTCACTTATCCAAACCTCTCTCTCTTCAGTCAGATTTTCTGAACATTTCAAGAAAAGTTTTACTGAATGCTCTGTTTTAGGATTCCATGCAGATATGTATGTCAACTGAACACACACACTACATCTTTCATCCACTTAAAAAATATGAGGTAAGAGACTTGCCTAGTTTCCCCTATTCTTCACTTTGGTTTTGGTCAATCAACATTCTCCTCAAAATAAAGAGTTGCAAAATGTTCTTTTAATCAGTTACCTGCCCCTGCTCTTTCTGCTCTATTTATTACTAATCTTATAATGCTAGTAGGTTGTTAATAATTTTTAAAGCCATTTTCCTTACTGTTTTCTGCTATATATTTCTTTTACTTAAAATGTCACATTGAGAAAAAAATCCATGAAATACTGATGAAGTTTCATTGCTTCACGTGTAATCTGCAAGTGTGGTATTAGAATACGTGATCTGGAGAGGTACAGATCAATGGCAATACTTTTGAGTTTAGAAGGGCAAACTTTATTTCATTTGTATTTCAAATAAGTCAAGTGGATAAAAAGCAGAAGGAAGCAGCCTTCTCATTTGCCATTCACATCTTTAGATTTGCTCAAGAGCAGATTTCAAGGGAAACAAAGGTCTACTTTTACAATTTTGCAGCACTGGAACTGGTCTTCATTTACAAATTCATCACTTAGCTTAAGGATAGTATTATCACCTATTTTCACATGTAACTTTCATGGAGAATGACGTGACAATATTATAGAAAGAGAAACCAAAAAAATGTGCCTGCAAATCTAAGCAATCGCATTAGGCCTCTACAGGAGAAGGAAAAGCCTGCTTAGAAGTTTCCCATAGTGAAGTAAACTAGCAACTAGCATTTACTGCTTTTCTGCTTTGTTTTGCATAAAGAGGTAGGTTGAGAATTTAAATGGTGCAATAACCTGGACAACACAAAAATTCTTAAAATTATTTGTATTATGAGAACCAGTTGTCATTACCTGTTAATCCGTTACATCTATACTTTTTCATGCTCATAGCCTTGGTATGATATCCTACAAAATACTTGCAAGTCTGCTAAACCTGTATTATTAAAACCTTAGTTTTTAACTGCTTTCATCATAAAATTTGAACAAGCTGTGTTGTCATGGATACATAAAGATTAGGGAAGGGGTAAAACTATTACAAAAATCTGCATGCATGAGTAACCTAAATTATGAAAGGTTTTTTCCCCTCTACACATGATCTTGCAAACACAGTTACTGTATTAAGTTGATTAGATAAAGCAAAACATTTGCTTTATCTGAAATGCTTCTTCTACAGTTGATAGTATTGTACAAGCTTATTTAAGTGCCAATGAAACAATGTCAAAATCTAGCTTCTGTACTCAGGTTCTTTTACTTTTTTAAAACATCTTCATGTTTGTTTTTATGAGTCAAGGCTATGTATGACACTGTATACACTTTAAAGCAGCTGGACTTTCTTTTTCCTCCAGCTGATATTCAGTCTATCCTCCAGTCCATCTGTTGATAGACTCAGTAAAATACTTTCATATCTTTTCCTAACTATGCAAAAAATAGTCTTACTTCAGACAAGGTAAACCTTCAAACAATCAGGACAAAATACAGGAGGGAAAAAAACCTACACGAAACCAACACAACCGAACAGTGAAAGTAACAAAGTCAGTGTTAACCTAGACAGTAAGCACCTTTTCCTGTGCACCCCAGGCAAGTTTTGACACTACCCCTAGTACTGTTCTGCCTCTCAACTTGACCTGCACAGACAGCGGCTAAGTGATCGAGTTTAGAGTTGTTCTGAACAGCAAAGGCAAACAAATTGTTTGCCTCAGCTACCACCTTCATCAATAATGAAACTGGCTATTCCAGGAAAAGACTTGGGAAAATGACAGCAGAATTTCCAAAGGATATCAAGGAAAGGAATGGAAAGGAAAGTACATAATGGCCAAAATAATTTCTATAAGAAAATACTTTTGGCCTTTAAAAAATCTGAAAACAATTAAATATTAAAACTTGTTATATTACACAAATTCATATATTTAATCTTGTCTCTTCTGCACAACTTGCATGTTGATGCTTACATCTGTAGATAAGCATCCAAGAAACTAGGTGGTGACAACACACCAGATCAATTTGACTACACTGAAAAACTAACAGAAAAGCACTGTTTCATTTATAAAACCTTTATGGAGCACAAGACATATTTTAAACATTTCAATAAGTAAAGAAATGATGAAGAATCACAACTTATTAAAGAATGAAATAACTAAATAAAATTTAGAACATAAAATGCTGCTTCTTCCATTGAAAAATCAGCTTCTTCGTGCAAAAAAATAGAGAAAACTTGTTCTACTGTGCCTCATGAAGTACTGTTATGAGTAACATGATTTATGGTAACAAAAGAAGCATCAAAAAGAATTTGTATGTGCTCAGCTGAAACAGCAAAATGAATTACATAATACAGCAGTAAAGCTTAGAAAGGTCTTCTGACATGTCTAATTTTGAAGAGTACCTGCAAGGTCAAATGCTTAGAAATGCTTGCATTAAGTGACATACCGATTTTACAAATATGCATATACAGCTACTTCCCCACATATTGCTTATTCCAAGACACTTGAATTCTGAGAGCTGCTATGAGTCCAAGAAATAGAAAATCCTTCTTTAAAAATCCAACGAAGTTTCACCCCTCTAAACACTTTCTCCATGGGAATCTCTGCTGGCTGTTATCTAACTCCCTGAATAACCTTCTCCATAATTTTGCCAGGCACTGAAGTAAAACAGGTCTGTAATTTAGAGTCTTCCTTCTTTCTCATTTTGAAAGTTTGAATAAAATTTGCCAGCTTCCAGCTGACCATCACCTCTCCAGACTCCAAGCCCATTAAAAATAATGGAGAGAGTTCCCACTCTGCAAGTGTCTCAAAGTCTGAGACACTTTCTCACCTCTTCATTAAGCACTTGAGATACTCCTCATTTGGTCCTGAAATGTCTACAAATTCTAAGCAGCTTGAAAAGTAGCATTAAAATCACTCAGTATTGTGCCAGTAGCTAAATAGTAAGCTTTTTGATCCACTGAATTTCAAAAATCTGTTCCAGAAGAACAGACCTTTACCCTGTGACTTCTCTCTACTTCAACTCATCATCTCAGAGAAAGGGCAAAAACTCTGAACAGGTTTACTCATCAAATGCTTAAAATTGTGGGCTGCTTCAAGTCTGGCTATTTCATAAAATGAAGGAGACTTACATAAAAATCAAGCAGATTTTCAAGAGAAAGAAGGAAGACAAAAGATTTTCTATTTCAAGGTGGTGCAGACAATACAGTGATGCTGAAATTTGGGTTTAATAAAAAACACTGGAAAAATCCACCAAAACACTGTATTACACTTACAAAACATACAAGAAAGTAAAATATCCCGAAAGTCCAGTAAACTGGTGCTTGGCAGCACTGACTGGAAGATGATTCTTTTGATGCCCATTTCGAAAGTCCTCTCTGCAAAGTTGTAGACAGCAGTCCACACACAGACAACTGAATGTATGATGCATAGATACAGCACTAGTCAAAGTGGTGACAGGGGACAGGGTCCCTTGTAGGCTCACTGAAATCTCTTTCTCTATTCAGAGACTACAGAGATGAGAAACTGCTCTAGAGCTCAATGTGGAATTTAGTTTCTCTTGTTCAGCTTCAGAAGAAATGGGATAACTAGCAGTCTCCTGCTTTCCCGAGTGGTCTGCCCTGCCGTAAACATCTGCAGACTGATAGGCATTTCTCTTACAGGTACTTTGGGCTCCTAAGAACTCACATAAAAGCTCCTGAAAGTCAGGGTTATAGTGGCTAACACTGTGGTTTTGATTTATCATGAAGAGCACTTTTACAAAATGCACTGCAGTATACTCACTAACTTGTACAAAAATATCAGCCTGTATTGTATTATTCATTTTTGTTCACATTACATATGAGTAGCCCATTCATAACACTGCAGATGACAAAAGAATACTCTGCTATCCAATTCTCTTCACTTGTCTACTAAACTAAAAAAATATTTTAACAGGTAACGGAGTTTTGCAATTTCAAGGTAGAAATTTTGACAAAATTCTAAAGTGTTTGGTTATCCATATAAAATCAGTCTAGTGCACGTAAGGATCCACAGGGTAGGAAAGGTAAAGGAAAGGGAACCCAGTGTCAAAAATATCTAGAAGTTTCAGTCTTCTAGATTTAAAGAAAAGTGGGACATTCAACCAGAGTTCCTTGACATAAAGCAAGATTTTTTTAAAGGAAAAAATAAGACATTTTTCACTATAAAAAGGCAAAATCTATGCCTCTTATTTTCTTTACATCAAACTGTATTGAGTTTGCAACTAAGATTCTTCTAAGTGGGAAAAAGCATACTCCCGTAAAATACTGAAAGGCTGGACTTTTACACACTGTGGGCACCCCAGCATACCTCCTGAATGGCTGTCATGACAACATGTTGAACTGATTCTTCCATCATCATTATGGTCTGGATGTACTCTGAAAATAAAAGCATTGTTAAGATCAGAAGCTGCATCCTTCCTACAAAATGACTAAGTGCCATGGATGACATCCATTATAACCAGTAAAGTCCCACCCCAATAAATCCAACAAGATTTTCTCAGAAGACTTTTCAGACACAAATTCAGGCTTATTTGAACTCTAAAAGAATTAGCATCTCCCCTGGCATCTCACACTTCTCAAATAACTACTTTTACTCCTTTTCTCACTTTGTTTCCAAATTTTTCAGGCTCTTCAAGTACACAATCCACGCATAGATTATCCTTTTCCGTAATTTTAACAATAATGGCCTGCCTTCCTATAGAATTCTCTTTTCAAAGCATTTTCATGCTCATTCTACATTTCTGTTCTTATTTCTATACCATATCACAAATCTAGTCCCCTCCACTTTTTAAGTCCTCAGCTATGTGTAGATGTGAACTACACAACAGGTGCCTTGTAAGATGATACAGTAGTCAGAAGAACAAATTCTAACATTTAGACTAAGTAAAGGAGTAAATTATTTGCCCAGTATCATATGATTTCCAGTCAAATATGATCTCCTTTATGCTTTTAATGATGCACCTAAGAGGAAGATCCTGGGAAAGCGTCACCACCAAGTAGTTAATTAGCTCATGCTGACTCTCACTGAAGGTATATAAAACTAGACAATTCTGGTATTTCAAACATGCATTTTTAATGTCCAGACTGAAAGAGTAAAGGTGACACAAGAATAAGATATATTTCCCACTTGAAGATGACAAATAGTCACCAAAAGGAAAGAGGATAATTTTATATAAAACAGAGATGACAGGAAGCATAATAAACCAGAATTATTTATGTACTCATGGAAGAACATTACCTCTATTTTAATTAACAGAATAGCCAGACCGCTTCCTGGTTAAGAGAATAAAAGTAATTTCATAAGGAGAAACTGAAGTGATTTAGCTACCTAAGAAAACTGGAAAGGGGAAACTATCTGTAAAAGCTAAGATGCATCAAATAAGAGGAAAACAAAAGGCCTGAAATCTTGGCTGCCATCAAAACCAAAATGAGCTAAATCTGGAAAACACACATACCTGATGCCACTGTAATGTAAATACAGTTTAAAAAGTCTTATTTTCCCACATATTTATTTTGACACACATGACTACATTTCCTGTTTTAAGTATTTAGAATAAATATTTGCATTTGCCATTACCTTAATCTGGATTGAATTAAGTGTAATTTAAGGTAACTGGATAACAAAGAAGAGCCTTCACCCAAGGCAAGTTTAGAACATGACAAACATCTCCATTGTTCATCACATCCTCTGCAGCATCTTCAAAAAAGATGAATGGGTTTCTGTTGTATTTGTGCAGGTCAGAGTGACAGTCAGTGCCATGGGGGTAGAGATGCAGGAGTCTCTTTCAGCAACTGCTGGAGTGGGATCCAACTGACTGGCAAATGGCCTGAAGTGACTTTTTGGATGCCCTTACAATATCATGCTCCATCTTCAGCTATTGTTCCAAAGCGCATAGTAGTCAGCATTACCTTTTCCTATCTGCCAATCCCATAGAAACATCTCAGAAACTACAGTATTCCAGATCACACCAAACATATCTTCAGACCAAGCACCAGTCATACTGATGGTTCTCGGCCACGTAGTAAGAAGATGACTGGAATGCATTCTTAAAATCAAGAGTCACACTGAATAACACAACAATCACATTTTTCTATTCTTAACTATTCCAATCTACCTCATACATGGTTAAAAGGTGTGCCCAAGAATTTTTCCTTCATAGAGTGATTTTTCAGCTCACCAAACCAAAATTAAAAATATGTATGTTGGAAGTAAAATCAATGCCACAGTTTAAGTCTCCAAAAGTAGTGACGCTTGCAACAAAACAACAGTTACTATCTGTAGGGCAAAATAATATTATCTGGGGGAAAAAAAAAATCCATCTGTTGCTGACAAAACCCCAAGAAATATAATTTTTCTTCTTAGTAGTTGCACAACAAGCAAGAAAACATGTTTTCAAAATATATTACCTTGCTTCTGTTCACAATTCACAGCACATCCCAAAATAAGCTGAAGCATTCTCCCAAGCTCCGCAGCATCAGCATGCTCTCCAATCAGGTTAACATCAGGAAGGGTGAAGTCATTTATCTGTTGCCCTAGAATCTGCATAAAGACCCAATACAAACATGGCTGTACCACTGCACATATAAGTACCCACATATTTCATACAAAGATGATTCAGAATCAACAAGAGCAATTCACTCTTATTTTAACATAGTTCTAAATCCACCTTTAAAACAAACTAAGTTGCCTAACACCTAATATCCCCCTATTAAATCATACTCTTTGATACAAACAGTATCTGGGAGAAGACAAACATGACTGTTTTCAATTCACAAGCAACTACTAGATAAACACTTAGCAAGTTTTTTTTTCTTCAGGTAAGAAAGGTAACAAAAGCAGGCCACCACATGGCTAATTAACTCTTTTTTTAAAGCATTTCATTAAAAAAATCCAACTACTAAAAACATCTTCTGTAGCATAACATATTATACACAAAGCTGACATTTTTTACTACTAGAAAGTCAGAAAATTAAATATTTCACCTATAATATACATGTGTCTAACACTTGACAAGCAACAAATATAAGACAGTAAAAACTCAGATCACTAGGCCTCACACTTTTAGCAAATTTAAGGATTATCTGGCAAGTCTTACAGCTAAGAAAGCCATTCCATGGAAGAGAATCTGAGGTAGTAGTACAATGATATGTAATTAAACAGCCCACATGCAGAAAGAAAGAAAAAAATCCCACAAAACAAAAGCCCATGTGACTCACAATTAGTGTTATCTGATTTATCATTAAAGATCATTAAGGTTTAATGACTGTCAGTAGAAGGAACTAGACAATTCTGCTAAACTGCTCTTTACTGAACAGAGGGCTGAAAATATGAATATGAAATTTGAAATTAAATACATCTCTGACAAATTAATTGCAGATAAAAAGAAACTAACTTCTTAAACAGGGAGCAATAAGGAAACAATGACTATAGAGGGAATCAGTCATTTGTTTGCTGTATGCTCTTTTTCGTGCAATTAGGTTAAGGCATTTACAAAAAGTGTAGCATGCATGAAGAATACAAAGCAAACAAGCCATTCAAAAGTTTAGTAGGATTGGGCTTTGTGGAAGTGTTGTGGTTTTGTTCTTATTTTTTGTGTTGTGGAACTGTAGAGGTTTTAGGCAGTCTTCTCAAAGAATTAATTTCAACACTACTAAAAATCTCTGTATACTTTGAAGGACTCAGATTCACTCTTGTTGGAAAAAACTTCCTTTAGGTCATAAGAATTCTGTGAATGCATCAGGCACAATGGAAAATATTACCATTGAATACAGACTGCAATAATTCAGTAAAATACAATTTTTTTAAAAATCTCATATATTTATATATTGATCTGCAGTTCCTGAACTTCGTTCAAATATAATGCAGGGTTTAAGTTAACAATACTACAATGACTTCATAGTCTGACAATAAAACTGCTGTTGAGGAAGTCTGAAGGGAAGACGCATATTGGCACGGACTATGAAGAAGCCAAGGATGTGAAGGTGTGAATAGAGGATTTGAAATAAACAACAGAAAAAATTTAATTTAAAAATCCCCCACCAAAATCCCTGAAAGATATATGAAAATGAAGGATAGACTATCCTGAGATGAAAAAGAGCATTTAACCCAAAAACAAAAATAGAATTCTTTTGCAAAAAAAAAAGAATTAAAAGTTTCAGTTCCAGAGCAGCAGAGTTCCGCAGCAAGATTACTGACATATAGCAAAGCATGAAGGCTATAAATAGTTAACTTAGGCTTGTTGCCCTTCCATACTAGAATTGATAAAGACAGCAAAAGTAACAACATCTATTGAAAGATTGTTCTTCTGACCGCAATACAAATTTCTGAATTTTTGAGAATGAACAACATTAACATATACATTTTTCAAAGGCTTTTAGCTACATGAGGTAAAATCCACATACACTCACATCTATATTTTAGTAGAGAGGGAATCAGGATGAGAAAAACATAACCAGAATTCACAGAAGAATCCACATCATCTCTACTATCATCACTAGTATTGCCTTAGCAAACCCCCCCCCCTAAACTAACATCCAGTCAGATTTAGAGCTGTGCACTACCCTTTACAGAACTTCATCACCTTGAGACAGCCCAGAACTTGTCTAAGAGTAAAGTTTTCACTCCAGGAACTTAATGGTCATACATACTAACCAGCCAAAACCAAGCTTGCATCACTTTTCTTAGTAATATTAATTTTCCATAACAAAAAACTGATCTGTTTCTTTTTAGTATTTCCAGTTATGACCAGCTTCTTTAATCATCAGTTTTCAATGTTTATTTAAACACAGATACCTAACCACTTACTGAAGATGAGCTCGTAAGACTAACCTTTTCTTTTAGAAATACTTCAGTTTATTAACAAATAAGTTAATCTCTGAAGTATTTATGACAAGATAGTATTTTGAGACAAGCAATGTCTAGAATATACATATTATGTACTTTCTGTTGACACCTGTACAGATCAATTTGTCTCAAACAACACTGAAACAGAAAGCATATTTCAGCTGAAGATTCACCACTGAAAAAAAATACTGTATTCTGTCTCCTCTGGAGTGATTAATTGTCGAGTTTTCTCAAAATAAAAGAGAATGCAGAGGGCTGACTCCAGTAATCCTGAATTAAAATACTTCATTTAAAATCTTAATGTGGGGAGAGGTTAGAAATGCTCTTTACTCACTCTCCTCAAGAGAAAAATAAGGGAAAAGGTAGACTTTAGCTGTAGAGGAGGAAGAAAAAAAAAGTAGACACAGGTACTGTGGAAGTCCATCATCAGAAGATAGTCAGTAAAGCCATCTACATGACAGCACTTGCACATGAGGCTCCCCTGGAACGCCTGAGCACTCAATAAAGCAGGTGAGAAGTTTAAAAGAAGCCCAAGACTAGCAAATAGGTCATGAATCACTACATATGCCATACAGTTTACAAGAAAACACCAGAACTTCAACCTGCATAATACCATTTACCATCAACAGCTTAATTAAAATATGTAACTAAAAGGACATGTAGATGTAGATTACTTAAAATAGTTCTTACCTCATGGTTGTAATCCAAAATGCCTTTTAGAATTTTCTTCAGGTTGCTTACCTATTTGACAAGGAGGAAATACAATAAATACAAGGAAGAAATTACAGAGAAATAATCACAAAGTAGGTAATCACAGAAGAATCACACAGAATCAGCATATAATTACATCTATTTACCCACAGTTAAACTTAGAATCATAGAAGTTACACAAGAGTCCCTTATGATCAGACTTCCAGATGTGATCACAAATCTTTATTAATTCACAGAACCCACTTAAATTTATGAAAAATATCACATTGTCTTTGATAGACTTCAGGTCAAATCCTAAAGCATCAATGTTTTCAGAGTTTATCCTAGGATTATCTTTGTATCCAGAAGTTGAAACATTCTTTTCCTCCTTTCTTTTATTGAAATATCCTAGTAATCTACTTTCTGCAGAGATAAACCTCTTCTTCCAAACCAGAACTACTGCTTGATATCACCCTTTATTTCCAATCTATATAAGTTTAATTTGTTATCTTTCTCATTAATTATTCCTCTTAGTTCTCTCACTTTTGTTCTTGTCATTCTCTTTCCTCACAATCCCCTCCCAGTTTTTACAATTGAATGTCTGTCTTACAGTATCAGGCAAAATTCACATTTCTCAGTCATGACATCACTGCTATACAAAAGTAGCTTGTGTCCACTGGCATAACCAATGGCACCAGTTGAGCACTTTGGCTGTACAGAATGTATGTCACATTTCTCTAGTACTGAGTATTGCTCCCTTCACAGCAAAAATCCATTTGCATTAAGTCTCTGAGAAAAAAAGAAGTTAAAACTATATAAAACTATGAAAATGTCCAGTGGGTCTCACAGGTGAGATTTAAACCAAAAACAGTATCTTTGCTGAAAGTAACTGCTATAGATTACCACCAATTAACATCCAAATATTTAAGAAAAGAATTTAGATAATAGCAGTGCACAGTTTCCTGGGGCAGGTGAGCAGCTGAGGGAACCAGGGTTGTTTAACATGAAGAAAAGGAGGCTCAAGGGTCACTCTATCACTCTACAACTGCCTGAAAGGAGCATGTAGCCAGGTAGGCGTTGGCCTCTCCCAGGTAACCACAGATGGGACAAGAGGAAATGGCCTCAAGTTGTGCCAGGGAGGTTTTAGATTGGATATCAGGAAACATATCTTTACCAAAAAGGGTTATCACTCTTCGGAACAGGCTACCCAGGGACATGACGGAGTCACCACACCTGTAGTGTGCCAAGAGATGTGTAAGAGATGTGTAGATGTGGTGGGTTGGGACATGACTTACTGGTGAACTCAGCAGTGCTTAATCCATAAAGTTGGATTATATGATCTTAAGCATCTTTTCCAACCTAAATGATTCTACGACTATATGAAGTTTAAACAGGACCTGCAAAGACTAAAACCAATTGAAATAGGATTCACAAACTTCTGTTGCTGACCACAGTAGCCACAGCAGCAAACTGTGGAACTACAACAAAGGGAGAGCAAAAACTCTCCAGTTCCAATTGCATTTGAAACCCACAAAAACTTTTATATTCCTGATTATGTTTCAAAAATACCCAGTTAGGAGATTCTGTCCACTGACAGAAGTAATTTACCTTTCAAAAGACCTGATGGTTGTTAGGAAACATGATACTGAAATCCAGGGACAAACAAACCTCAATACAGTCAACAGACAAAATGAGGTGATGGAAACAAAATCCAAACTCACAAAAGGAGCAGGCTATATATACTAAAAGGTTGTTGCCAAGAAATCCAAAGTGGTAACAATCCAAATACCTTTTTCCTATTAATCCACTACCTTATGGAAACCAGTGCCAGAAGTTGATAACTTATTAAAATACAGGAACATTCTCACTGTCTTCATAATCACTGAATTTTAAGTCATACAAGAAACAAAAATTTCCCAGCTGTCTGTCCAAAAGCAACCACAACCACTACTCAAAGGCAATGCACAATCATAGCCAAAGTCTGCAACAGATTTAAGAATTGAAAGAAATTAAGACATTTTATTTTTATGCCAAATCATCACAAAGAATACTGCTCTGATTGGAATATAATTTTCAAACTTGATTAATTAAAATCTTCCAGTTTGTCATTTACCTGAGTCTGCTGCAGAAAGAGCCACAGAAATGCAAAGGCCATGTTGCATATTTTAAGTCCAGTTTACCGATGAGAACATTGTGAGGAACCTTGAACTTGAACATAATCCCAAAAAAATGAAAAACAAAATGGAAAGTATCCACCTATGAAAAACTTCTTTTCTCTTCTCCTTGTAAGCACTTTTGCATTAAAATCCCGTAAGCACAAAAAGTCATCTTCCTCCATATAACTTTCATAGGGCTTAGAGTTGAGGTACTGGAACAAGATCAATATTGATCAGAATCTGTCAAGAAAACTAGCTTATAGGGCAGCATCCTTGGAAGAAGCAAATAGCAAACAAACTGAAAAAGAAATTTTTGCAGTCCTGTTTTATTCTACTGTCAATCAACAGTACTAGGGTATCTTCCTTGCAAATTAACTGTACCATCTTTGTATCTGGCACACAGACACAATTGTCAGGTTAAAGCAGTTTCTTTATAGATTTCTTTCAAGACTAAGACTGACTTAAACTTAACAATGATCTTCAGTATTACTCAGAGGACTCTTGATTTTTTTTTTTTAACTTGCTTGCAGTGAGTATTTTTAGCTAGTTTTACTGCCCCTGGCAGAGAGAGGATCATCATAGGAAAACTGCCACTAATATTTTGTACTTTGAGATTCAACTGAGTAGCTCCAGTAACATTTATGAGGTCAAAGTATAAGAAACGAAGACTTCAAGTAGCTGAATGAAAATGAACAACAGCCTAAGAAAGTGTTAAAGGCAGCCAATTACATCAGAATTCTAAATCATAGCAGGTGTTGGTTGTTCAGAATTACTTTTCACTTTCTTAAGAACATAGGCAAAACCTAACTATAGTTAACAAAGACAATAAAATTATGGACAGAACACAACAGAGAGAATTTCCAATATTGATGATGACTATGAAGTACTAAATCATCATTTGGACATCAGCCCATGACCACATGGGATGCCTATTTGCTTGCATCAGCAACCTGACTTCTTCCCTTTCCATATAAAGATTACACAGTCTACCCTCCCAACCCCTTTTAATATCCATTCTCTGCAACCAGACTTCTGCTGGAAAAGACATGAAGCTTACTGGGGCAAAGAAATGGCAACTATTCCATCTCAAAAACTGTTGCAATTAACAATAGATGGACCATTAAGTTATTTCTAGACAAACCTCCATCCATTTTCAATCTCTTTTCCATCTGGCCTTTCTGTTTTACTCTCCCAATCTCTTATTATGTGTACAGGGTATCGGCTTTGTGCTAATGCATCCACAAAGACAATCTGCATATTCTCACTCCTTTTATGAACACCTAAATTTCACTAATACCCACAGCAGCCTTGTGTGAGTGTTCTCTATGTTAAATTATCATTACCCTCTCAGTCAACAGTCATCTTGGCTATATAGAATATGGCTATAGAATAGCACTACATACTTAGCACACAGTGTTCACCGTGAGACTGACCCTTATTACCCAGCATTAACCTGATAAACCGGAAAGAAAGCAGAGATGATGTGGTCTGACAACACCATATGCCTTAATGGTTGCTCATTTTTTTCCCCCTTTTTTTTTTTATTCTCACTTGTCATATGAAATCTCTATTTAATTACAATTTACTTACTGTTTCCAACCTCAGGTCTGTAAGGATAGTCTCTCTAGATTTCCCTCTTTAGAAACAGTCATGCAACAAAGGGAAAGCCCAGAGAGGACAGTAGAAAATGCCCCTAAGGTTGTGATTGTTGACCAAAAGGGAGCATGGGTTATCTAACCTCTTGGTTTTTTTCTCCAACATTATGACAGCCAGTCTCCAATTTTGCATTATTCTTATATCACATGTATGATTGAAATCTGGTTTGTGCTGAAGGCTTGGAGTAAATTGACTTGACTTTGTTTCTTTCAGATCCTGAACAAGGACCTGGAAGTGTTGCTAGGGCACACTCTCAAGTGGTGCTAGAATTCTTAATCAATGAGCTTAAGATATCTCATTAATGTTCATTTTTCCCGTTTGCAGTTAAAAGGTGGAGTGAGAGGTGGGTGGGTGTGGGGGTGTGGGTGTGTGCGCACACACGCGAAGGAGGGGAGGGAGCGCGTGTTTGCATTGTTTCCATCACTCCCACCACAGACATTAGGTTTCTGATTTAAACTGCATTCTGCAGGAGTGCATCTTATCACAGATTACAGATGGAACCTAGAGAAAGACTAGGCTATCCCCCTTCAGCCTGTCTTCTACAAAAAAGAATCCCCAAAAGAATGTATACAGACACTTCCTGAAGGTAAATGAGAAGGAAAGAAAAATTAAATGTAGCTCTGAACACAGAGAGCATTCTCACATTCAATTTATATTTGGAGACATTGTTGACTTAGGAATTAAACTAATATCAAAAGGGAATTAAATATATCAGTTGCTAATTAACTTTTTGACAGAAATGAATGCTGGCTACCAATACACCTATAACCTCTCCTTCTTGCTTGTAAAAAAAACATTCACATGACAGGCTCCTATCCTTATCAGATAAAAACCCTCTAAAAGGTTGCTCATGAAAAAGTGCTCCCTTCCTCTCCAAAAGAACAAGAAAGTAGTAGAAAAATGATACTGTACACTGAAAACTAGCTTCCATTACTCCGTCAGTCAAGTCAGTTTGTACTGTAGAAGAATTTAGAGCAAACGTAACTGTACAATTGCAGGGAGTCAAAATTAATTCTCAAAAATCAGATTTGTTTCCTTAGATTACAGCATTTATTGGTTATTCCATTTTGCCATATGGTACCAAACACACAGCATTCAAACTGTAGTAGGTGTCAAAAGTGTAGTGACACCTGCTGTTTGAATGTGCTATTCAGTAATGGACAAAACACAGCTTACTACTATAAACATCAATAAAATTGTACTTTAAATTGATGCTGCAGTCTGAATGCCAAAGCAAAAAGTTCAGAAGAAATCAAGCAGAACAATGTATTTCCTTCCTTTCCTAAGCTTCACACACTGTCATGAGGCGGGGGGAAAGGGTGACAGTTTTATGCCATTCCTCAGACAGTGAGCAGTTAATTCTGTAATGGTCAAAACTGACATGTATGTATCAAATCAGTAACTTGTTGCTTGATTAGGGAATTTCACTCCTGCAAAATTTTGGCAATCAAGTTATTTTCTGTGCTGTTTTGCATTTCAATAAAGGTTTTATGTTCAAGACGTCATCTTCCTCAGCAAGAAATACTAGGTTGTACACAGTTCAAACTCAGACTACATTGAAGTGTCCAGTTGCAAGGAAACAGTTAATATCTTGGCTTTTTTTTTTTTACCATCATAAAATTGCAGATAAAGCAACAGTGAAAAGTTTTTTTGTTGCCTAAGGGAAAACACAAATTGCTATCTACGCTGATGTATGCTGTGACCCAGAAATTTTAACTGTGAAGAAATAACAACGTTTCTCTACTAAACACAGTAAACAAAGATCTTGTCAGCCGTAAGAACCAAAATGCTTGCTGAACGGTTCCTACTTTGCAAGTTCCCTGAGTTTTAACATTTCCCTTTTTCTGTCCCTTGCATTGCTCAATCTCTCAGGTCTGGCAACTTGCCCTGAAAACAAGAATATAAAAACATCTCTGTGAATTTTTTTTAAACTGGTACAGCAATAGCAAAAATATTGCAGCTATCAGAAAGTAAACTGCTAAACAAAAACCCTCAAATAAACAAACACAAAATTAAAAACCAAAAATTTAAAAAATCAACACCGGTCCTCCCCTAAAAGAAAGCTGAGCCTATTAGTCTTGTTTATTTTCCATATGACAACATACAATTTAAAATTAACAATCACATCACTCGTTACCTTCTCCCAAGTAACAAGCAACAAGACAAGAAGAAATGGCCTCAAGTTGCACCAGGTGAGTTTTAGATTAAATATTAGGAAAAAAAATTTCATGGAAAGGGTTGTAGAACATTGGAACACATTGCCTAGTGAAGTGATGGAGTCATAAGCCCTGGAAGAGTTAAAAAAACGTGCAGATATGGCACTTGGTGACATAATGGGTTATAGTGAACATAGTGGTGGTGCTTGGTTAATGGCTGGACTTGATCTTAAAGGTCTTTCCCAACCTTAACAATTCTAAGATTCTATCATTTTCTGAGTTAACTCTATCAACAGTGGTTAAGGACAGCTGTACAAGGCCTACACTAATCTCTACCAGGCCTTCCTAAGCACTGTTTCACAAAGTAGAACTTCCAGCAGATGACATTTTGGATTGTTTTTATGTATTACCCATACTAGACTGGCTCCTTTATGTGGTTCATGATATGAAGAGCTTGCACAAGTGGTAACTATTATACCATATGGTATCAGAGGCAAAGAAAATAAAGCAGCTCATTATCACAACTTGTGAGATAGGGAGATAATCCAATTATCATTTCTCATGGCAGTTCTTAAAATATGAAGGGAACGCTATATTCCAGAGTCATGCATGTATGTTGCCCGTATGTTAAATTTAGTAACAACTACGTATCTAAAAGGAGGTTGCAGTGAGGTGTGGGTGCGTCTCTTTTCCCAATTAGCAAGTGACAGGACAAGAGGAAATGGCCTCAAGTTGCACCAGAGGAAGTTCAGAATTAATATTAGGAAAATTTTCTTCACTAAAAGGGTTGTCAAGCATGGGAACTAGCTGCCCAGGGAAGTAGCTGAGTTACCATTCCTGGAGGTGTTTACAAGTCGTGTAGACGTGGCACTGAGGGACATGGTTTAGTGTGGACTTGGTAGTGCTGAGTTAACCTGATGATCTTAAGACTTTTCCAATCTAAACAAGTCTATGAATAGAAATGCACAGACTGAAGTGTTCCTACAGGCCAGACTATAAATGATGGATAGGCTGTTAGACATTTGGAAAGCTAGACTATTAATAATGTTTACTCACATATGAAGAACAGTTGGCAAAGTATAGGATTACTTTGCTTGTTAAATTACATGAGTTAAAGTACCACACTCATGCCTTTTAGTATTCCTCATGAAAAGGAAAGTGGTTTATAAAAATGTATATAAGAAGCTGGATTAGACTTCTTTTTTAAACAAAACAAACAAACAAGCAAGAATCAGTCTTTAGTTCTTGTTTACATGCATACATTAAAAACAAGATTGAATGACATCAGCAAGAAACTGAAATTTGACCTGATGTTTTTCCAACCTCAGTCACATAAGGAAGTTACTGCATTGCTCAGCATTTTTTTTTCACACCTGCTAAGCCTTTGCATCTGCCAAATTGGTGGGGAACATAAAGACAAAATATTTATTCCTCAAGTTCCATACGACAGTTACAGAAGCCACAGCTTCACTTTCAGTCAACTGAAATTCTATTATAACAAACAGATCTCAATTTGTTATTCTCCACATTTAACAGCTGAGACTTCAATAGTCCTTAGAAAAAACCACAAAGAAATATTTTACAGAAAAGTAAGACCTTGTATCCACCCGTTCATTTGCAATTCCATACAAATCTTAGAGAAGTTCACTTAAATTAACTGCTCTACATGCAGTAGAACTCAAAAGAGTTCTAAAGCTTTTTAAGGGATCATGTCTTTTATTCAGTCAATATATCCTCATCAGTGTACCCTCCTGTTTGCTGGCAGCCCTAGTAGACAAAACATTCTAAAGCATTCCAGACTTCACACAGCTGGCCAGACAGCAGAAACTATGCTGACAGGTTTGCTGGCCAAGTCAAAACATAAACAGCAGCAGCGTGCTCCTTCTTTGTCTCAGAAAGCATTCTATCTGTGTGTCCCTGCAATTCAGAAAGTGATGCTGACAAGCCTGTAAGTACTAGATCATTTCACAGCTGTAGCCATTGCCCAGATGCTCAGAATGGTTTTTGGTGGCTGGAACAAAATGGTTTTGCAGACACGAGAACTAACAGTCAAATCGTAACTATTTTTTTTCCGAATTAGTCAGGCTGAAAACGGAAATTTAGAAAAGTGCGTAGATCATTCTCCGAACAAAGCTAGTCAAAAACTACTCTAACATCTGCATGTGAGACTGTGTTCTTCAGATTCTAAAGCAAAATGTTGCTTATTCATAGTTCTTGTAAATTCTATTTCCTTAAGTGTTGCAGAGAAAGTACTAGAACGACAAGTGATACAAATGACACAGCAAACAGACTGTGGTTAAAAACCATGCTGAGTAGAAATACAGAAAAAACATGACTTCCTCTCTTAAAACTCAGTAGTTCTGCAGAGCTGACAAAGTAAAAGGAAGCAACAATTTGCAATTTTTCTTTAAGTATATTGATTATGCTTCTATTTTCTGAGAGCTCCTTTTTTAAAAACTACTTTCACATTGTGCATTAAAAAAACCCCCTTTCATTCAACATTTGAAAAACAAGAGAGGTAATTGATGCACAAATTTATTTTAGTATTTTCCTTTTAAATCATTGAAAGCTATTTACAAATTCATAATGTCTTTTCTTTGCTAAAACTGTGCAGGACTATAACAAAATAAAAACCAATAACTGTAATTAGAATGGTCTAAATTTAAAATGCTGTACTATCAAACAAGGTCCTAATCCAAAAATGTGCTGATATTTAGATACAATATTGTATTAAGAACTGAAATACAGATTCACAGACAAGCAAAATAAGTCAAGTACCTTTAGCCTCCAATTATCTCCTACTTCTGTTTTGATTCTGTTCAGCCAATTTTCATCGAAGTAAGCTGGATCTCTGAAACACAAGAAGTGTATTCGTTAAAACAGGTTACAGAAATTGTGAGTACACATTAGTCATTAAGCTCCTATCTTAGGTTTGAGTTAAATGACTACCTCTTGTTTCTGACACATTGCCTGAATGTAGTAGTTCACAATCCTGTTACTACTCACTTTTCTAAGATCTTGTACCCCGTTGACAGCATAGCTTCGTTTGTGTACCACAGGGAACTAATGCTTTTGAGGAAGCTTCACAATTTGGATGCATTTTGCCAGTTTTCCGTCTCTTAATTTCTCCTCTGCTGCAGCAATATTTACTTGCATTTCTTAAAAGTGTCAAAAATTGCTACTTTTCCACATATTATGGATCCCTACCACTGTTCACTGCTTACAACTATTCAACTTTAAAAATAAAAGCTTGAGATTGAACAATACAAACGCTGTCTTGATACAGTAAGAGCTAAAAAGTATCACTGAAGTTTTTACTATTGAGAATACACTTCATTTTCATCTACCAAAAACTATCAGTTTTTGCAAATTTCTTTTCATAGTAACCCTACACAAACCTTTTCAAGAACACCCTTTCTGAGAAGTTTTTCTATCCTCTGCGCTTTTGATGAGGCAATCAAGATAAAGAACAGAGAACTACTGCTTGCAGAACATACTTTTATTTTAATGAACGACTTCTCCCTCTTGACTTTTTTCCAAGAATCTTCCACAAGCTGCTTCTTCAAGAGACTCCCCTGCTACCAAGTTCAAAGATCACCAAAAAGGCTAACATTTTCTACTGCTCACTTCAGTCAAATTTTCACTTTATCACATAGTATTTTGAAAACACGATGATCAGAATTAAGAACAGAGAACGTACTATGTATAACTGGTTTTAAAGAAGTAGGTAAACAAAATCCAGGCAAAGGCTCACATTTCATCCAACATATAAAGTTAAACAGAGTGAAAAAAATCACCTTTGCTTTTTGTTATTAGCATAACGCTCTTATGAGTCTGTAGTTACCATTTCAGGTGAAGTACTCTACTTTCAGGAGTTACACTGTAGCATTTGCCATCAATTACTATTAGATTTACTGCTGTACCCTCTACAGAGAGAACTGTTCTGGACTGAGCCCTTTTTTCAAGGGCAAGATGCCATGAGATCTTTTGGCAAAACTTCAAGAAAACTCTGAACATGCCTGGAGATTCAAATAACATCTATATCACATATACTGTAAACGAGAAAGTACATCAGTACTTTCATTAGAGCACAAGCTTTGTAGCCACACTTTGCACCTGATGCACAGTATATCCTGTATTCCATCTTTCCCACAATGTCTTCCCAAAGCTTCAAGGTCTGCAAGCTGTATTACAACTAAAATACACAGCAACAGAGAAAGATCACAAACAGAAACGTTTCTTTACTATCACATTTCCACTGCTATTTTTATACACTTTCTTACAGACTTTGGTGAAGATTACAGCATATTTCCTTTTCTTTGACATGGCATTCGCAAACATATATCTGGAAGAACAGCTTTAATTACTAGTTAAGTTGATGACTCCAAATTATTTCCATTCAAAAACAGTACAGTTCTAGCATAGATGACAGAATCTTAAGCGATGAAACAGAAAATGCGATGTCTTATCCAGAGTATCACCTGCTTTTGAAATAAATGTTTTTCAAATAGGTTTCAAATGGCCTCTCTGCCATGAGAAGACAAGTAAACCTAAGAACGACATTGATTCAAATATATGTAAGATCTCTGACATATGAGAAAAGCTCACATTCAGCTTTTACATGAAACAAATAGCTCTCCTTGCAAAAAGCCTTAAGTAAAAAGTCTTCATTTGCCTAATTGCCACTCAATCACAACAAAATTTGCTGGACAGTAAAGAAAAGAATGACAGTTCAAGCCCCATTTTAGGTTTGGAATTCAAAAAGCACCCTAGTAACTCTCAAATGGGCCTTCTGGGAATTGCCAACACACAAGCAAGCTTGCTTAACAATAGACTCACAATTACAAAATGTTTACGCAGCTGGGAGCGAAAGCAGGTATGACCTGTGCTTCACCATCAAAAACACACAATAGGACTTTCTTAAGGATTCTAGTTCATAGTTTTAAGGGTTGCACTTGGTCACTAACATTGTCAGTTGCTTCAAGGCTGCAGTGCTTCAAGGCTTCAAGGCTGAACATATCAATCCTTAACTTACCATTTTCACGGTAAGTAAAGACTAAGAAGCAACATGGGTACGCAAAAACAACACCCCACAAGTTAAACTGTATTTGGACTGACTGGGTAGCTGATATTGCATATCCAATTTTCAACAATAAGGGCATCAGCTGAGGAACAGTAAGAAGAATTCAGAGTTAGGTCCAACTCACTCCACTCTGGAAGCCTGTACTTCAACAGAAACTAAGCAGTTTTTCCCAGCTGCTACTGTAATAAAAGTCACACATGGGCCAGCAGCTGTCTTTTACAGTCTTGATGGAAGTCATAGGCTACCTAAACCCTTATATATATCATCAGACATATTTAAGGATGGTCTCTGAGAATGAAATCTAAACTCAGTGTGGAAGTCCTCTTCCACAGATCCCATTCAGTTTTTTATTTGTATGTATACAAACCTCACGGAAGCATCCAAGGGTCCAGCAACTGATAAGCAATCCACTTGAAATCAACACTATGTAACAGTGGCCAAAATAGCAACAACAACTCTCTGTAGAGAACCTTCATAAAGGTTACACAATAATTAGTAGCACACGGCAAAAACACTTTGCCAGGAACACAGTAAGTGGACAAGCAACAGGTTGAGAGTATCAACAGCAAGCAAGTCTAGAATGATCATCCTTTCCATAACATAAATCACCTACCATTACAATTTCTTTTTTCTTCAAAAGTCTAATTAAAGTTCATTATTAATTCCCAACAGCAGTGCTTTCTCTATATAACAAACTACTGGAAATCAAATCTGAAATAAAAACTATTCCACAGAAATCTCTACACATACTTTTTAAAAAGGGCTTCCAGACGTTAGATCATTACAGCCCTTGCTGCAAACCAGTCTCCCTCCGCTAAATTTTTGGGAATCGGGATTCAATCAAATTCAGAGTCCTTCAACTACCTTAGTCCAGCACATCATAAAACAATGTTCTTATAGTGTTTGAAAAAGCATCCCTTAAGCAAATACGAAAATGTATGGCTGAGAACTGGGCAGCTGAACTATCAGAAAATTGACTGGAGCACCATCATTACCATGAGATGACTCATTCATGAACTAAGTATTTTGAATTCAGTAAGTTCCTGAGCCTAGATCCAAACTTAGACAATCTCTTGCACTGGGTAACTTTCAGGTTTAGAAAGGTATTTCTGTATTAGTTGACTGCTGCCTACTATCTGAGTAGTACTGCAGATAACTGGGACTTTTCTTCAGAGCACAAGATACTTATGCTGTTGTTAATTCTCTATCACTTCATGTGATGTTTTCAGCAGTGCTCATTTATACCATCTCCATCTTATTTTGTATGCAAATTTTCCTTTCTTTAAGCAATCATCTCTCCACATCACAGATGCCAAGAGACAGAAATACTCTTCTGAAGAAAACCAACCCACAGACCATGTATTATAACTCATGATTATTACTCATTTTAACAGTGGTACAGTAAGCTGCTTCAAGAAATGTCTGTTTACAAAAATTTCCCTCCCACAATGATACACAAAAGCATGGTTTTTGTGTTCTACATGTGTCAAAACATACACAGCGTGTTGCAATGTATAATAAATGAATTATTCATTGAGAGGGGCACAATGCACAGATGACAAAAGAAAATATATACCACCTCTTACATTTACCAAGGGCAGTATGATAGACGAAGAAAGAATCAAAACAAGAGGGACCCCTGGTACAAAACAGTCTCCAGAGTGGGATGAAAGGAAAATTTTAACACATAGTATAAAATGGGAAATTATGCTGTTCTAGGAATACCTGTGGACAGTGAAAACATAAGTAATATCAGCGCAGGCTACAAAAAAACCGATGTGATTCAGAAGCACGCCATGGCACTTCTACCAGCATAAACTCCATGATTTTGGGCAGACAGTTTAAATATTTTCTTTTGCTTCCGCTCTTTACTTCCGGAGTACAACATTCTGTAAAATAATCATCAACACTGATTGTGCACAAGCATCTTGTCTTACTGTGAATCTTACAGAATAACACACAAAAGATAAACTAAAGCATAGCTGAATTTCTTCCTCCAAGACAATATAATTAGCACTAGAGAATTTCATTCAATAGTACTTTAGCCTGAAATTTGAAGATAAAGTTTTAATGCTGTAAAGAAAGGAAATGTCCTTCAGGTATTTACCAATACCTGTTTTTTTAACAACTGAGATTGTAAGCAAAACATTCATGCTTGGTTACAAAGAAAATATTTCTGCTATTTGCACATTACATCAGTTGTGAAAAGCTTCTGAAGGTGTCAGTGATTTCCTCTGTGACCTTTTCTTCCCACAGCTTCTTTCGGCAGTTTTCTTACAGAAAATTCTGCTACATTTGTTGAGATGGCTGGCACTTACTTACAAATAGACTGCTACAGTGAGTGCAAAAAATATTGATAATGATGTACAAATAGTTAAGAACAATGGAAGAAACTGTTGGCCCCTTCTGGACACTTGTCAGAAGGCACAGCTGTTTTTTTAGCAGCTGATGAACATGCAATGTTCTTCCTTTTCTCTTTCCTCTTTTCTTCTTTTTTCTGACAATAAATTCTACAGTTCTGTTTAGTGCAAACTTTCTGTATGTCTAAAACAACTAATCCCAACTAATAGAGATCTAATTTGTTTACTACAGTAAAATCCTGATGCACACAGAAGTTGTCACAATTCTCCTCTCCCTACCTTTACCTAATTAACCTTCTAGTATTATTAGGCTCAAAGAACACACTTACAAAGAACCTTAAACAGCAGCCATCTTTACTGAAAAACACCCAATTTTCAAGGAACACAAATTTAAAAATTGTTTACCCTTTTAAATGGAGTAAGAGTAACAGCATTTGTGTCTGCAGTCAAAACAATAAATTTGTCCTTTGAAGATTAACTTTTTGAGATATTGTTATGGTTTGAGCCTGG
>WBMZ01012884.1:748-86190 GCA_013400975.1 Atrichornis clamosus | reverse complement strand
CTCCAGGCCGCGGGCAGCCCCGCGGGCGGAGCGGCGAAGCGGCGCGGGGAGAACGGCGAGAAGGGCGCGGGGGGCGGCGCGGCCGCCAAGGCCCCCAGGTACCGGCGGGGCACGGGGGGAGGCCGCGGAGCGCGGCCCGCGGGAGGGGAGGCGGGACGGGGCTGCGGCCGCTGGCGGTCGGAGCGGGGCCCTCGGGGTGCCCGTGTTTCCCCTTCTCTCCCCGTCGTTGTCCCGCCCCCCCATTCCCTGCGTGTGGTGCCGGCCTGCAGCGGCCTGCGCTCCCGGCGGGCCTGGGCAGGCGGGACAGTGGGGCGCCTGCGGAGAAGGGGACGTGCTGTTGGTTTTTGCTGTTTGGAAGTAGTGTTTCACTCGTGTTCTAAATCTGCTTTCCGTGGTGTTGCGTAGAACGGCAGAATGGGCCAGGCTGGAAGGGACCACAGTGCGTCATCTGGTCCAGCCTCCCTGCTCGGGCAGGGTTATCCCAGAGCACGCGGCACAGGATTGTATTCAAGCAGTTTTGAATATCTCCAGTGAGGGGGACTCCACAACCTCTCTGGGCAAACTGTTCCAGTGCGTAGTCATGCACACAGAGTAAAGAAGTTCCTCCTTGTGTTCAGATGGAACTTCCAGTGCATCAGTTTCTGCCCATTCCCTCTTGTCCTATTGCTTGACACCACCAAGAAAAGCTTGGCTCTATCTTCTTGGTTACCCCCCTTTTAGATATCTATACACATTGATGGGGCGCCCCCTCAGTCATCTCTTCTCGAGGCTGAACAGTCTCCCACAGCCTTTCCTCATAAGAGAGATGCTCCCTTCCCATAATCATCTTTCCTGCCTTCTGCTGGACCCACTCCAGGAGCTTCATGTTTCTCCTGTGCTGTGCCTCATGGTGGCAAGTGTCCCCCATGTCAGCAAACTGAGTGTCACTGGTTTTTGGGCCACAGCCTGCAGGAGTATCCCAGCCATCCTCTATGGGAGTGTGGCAGTGACTGGGTGGAAATCTGTGGGAAGGAGGAGAGAGCAAATAAAAGCTGCATCAGGTGCTTTCAGTGCAGACAGAGTTTTTTATTTATTCATTTTTTGTAGCCTGAGGGCCTTTAAAAATCTTACTCTTTTCCTTTAGATGCCTGATTGATAATTGGTCTCTCTACAGGAAAACTTGTCTTGTAGGTTGTGTGGGTTAATAATTCATAATACCTAGTCTTCAGTCTTTTAGTTAAGGTCTGGTTGGACCCAGCTACTCTCCCCACCCCTGAAGTCCATGAAGGATCTGGTTACAAATGGCTCTAGTTGGCCCAGTTTGAGGAGAGGGGTTGGACAAGATGACCTCCAGAGATCCCTTCTGATCTCAGCTAGTCTTCTGTGACTGTGAATTCAGAGGAGGCCGTGAGGATGCTCAGGGGGCTGGAGCACAGGATGAGACAGTATGTAGACACGTAGACAGTATGAGAGAGCTGGGGTTGTTCAGCCTGCAGAAGAGAAGTCTCCAAGGAGGCCTTAGAGCACCTTCCAGTACCTAAAGAGGCCTGCAAGAAACCTGGGGAGGGACTTGTTACAGGGCATGTAGTGACAGGACAAGGGGGAATGGCTTCAAACTGAAAAAGAGTAGCTTTAGATTAGATATTAGAAAGAAGTTCTTTGCTGTGAAGGTGGTGAGACACTGGAACAGGTTGCCCAGATAAATTGTGGATGCTCCATCCTGGGGAACGTTCAAGGCCAGGTTGAATGGAGCTCTGAGCAACCCAGTTTAGTTGAAAGTTTCCCTGCCCATGGCAGGGGGTTGGAACCAAATAATCTTTAGGGTCCCTTTGAACTCAAACCATTCTGTGATAAAGCTGTCTCTCTGTGAGGATCCAGTAGAACTTGGAGGGGCAAATCAAAAACGTTTGAGAAGTATTGGTAGTGGTATGGAAGAACTGTGTAATTCAGGTTGCACCACCTGGGAGCCTTCCAAGACCATAGGAGGGTGAGCTGCTCAGAAGCAGTGTGCAGTTACATTTGTGAAGAGAGCTGTTTTAAATGTCGGTGTTCCTTACATTACACTTTTGTTGTCTCTGCAGTGTCCCCTGCGAGTATTCACCTGGGGACGTGGTGTGGGCCAAGATGGAAGGTTACCCCTGGTGGCCGTGTCTCATATACAACCACCCAACTGAAAGAACAATAATTAGAGGAAAAGGAAAATCCACTCGTGTCCATGTGCAGTTTTTTGATGACAACCCTACAAGGGGTTGGATCAGTATTAAATACCTGAGGCCTTATAAAGGTAAGAGATACAAACAAAACTCTCTTTGAAGTAGAAATATGCCACTTGTTTTGGAAATACAGGCTTCAAATGTAGGATATGTCATTGTCCATAGAGGAAGATCAGCAAAACCAGGATTAGAATTGAGCATTTTGTGCTTTGTAAGTTTTGAGGGTTACAGGTACATTTATGCCTATGCAGTTCTTTAAACATAAAACACTAAGCCCTCTTCATTAGATTAGAACAACTAATTAAGCAAACTTAAATCTTGCTTATGTTTTAAAGATTTTTTTCCTGTATTTCTCCCATCAGTATAAAAAGTATCTAAAAGATAAATTCAGTATTTCCACTTCTAGCCCTGAAATCCTTAAAATATTAGGAAGGCTTAACCCAGTTTTTAGGTAGCTATTTAAGAACTATAGTTTGTCTAGAATTAAAAGGCTAGGCCCAGGATATTGGGTAACTACATTTAATTCTGCTGTGTTAAGCAATGCAGCATTTTTGAGAATTGAGTGTTTGTGAGGGTAGTTCTTGTAGCTGCAGAGCAGGGTTGTTGTTTGTCATATTGAAGAAATGACTTGGCTAACTAGTGAAAATCAAATATAATTACGAATTAACATTTTGCGTAATGTTAAAAATCTCACTTCATTAATAATCATAATCTGTTTTCCCCTTTCTTCATAATTTTACTGTTGCTGAAAACTTAAATCATTGGCTGTAAACTGTCTTGTTAGTCAATCAAATACTTTGTGTGTAATACAGTATTTTTGATGCACTGTAGGATTTGCTTGTGTCAGGGAAACAAATGAATTTAAACAGTTTCTTTCTTTTTATGAGCCAGAGTTCCATCTCATGTGATCATGTAGCCACATTTTTGGCTCCTTTATACTTCAGTGTACTGCACTTCAGCCACAGTTGTAAATTAAAATGGCAGTGTTATTGCCATGAGTGTTAGCATAATTTTTTGCAAGTGAATTGGTCCATGGTTTATGTGTGTCTTTCCTGAAAGTATTTGAAAAGAATCAAATGTATTTTAAGAGCTTGGGGTCACACTTAGAAGCAAATACAGGTAAGGGGAATTAATCTGCTTATCAAAAGAAAATTGCTGAAAAATAAGTTTAAGCACAGATACAAAGGTCTACCCACAGGAAATGTGTTGCAGTAATAATGTTTAAAATACGTGGTTTGCTTCAAAATTCAAGCAAAAAGCATCTTTGTATTCAAAGTCAGAGTGTTGGAGTATGAGGGTAAGAAAATGGAGACATTCCTTGGGTTGTGTTACTGTTTGTACCTGAGGCAAAGCAGACCTGTAACAGCTGGGCATGAAGAAGTGGAGGTGCACACCAGCTGGGTAAGTGAATGTGCAGGTGTTGCACACTTGAGTGTGAGGTTAAATTACATGAGGAGATTTTTCTTCTGCCATTGTTCAATTGCATTTAATATTAATGCAAAATATTTTAAGACTTCCTCATTGTCTTTGCAAAACTTAAAAGGGAGGTCTGGATTGTTAATGTGTTGCGCTTGTGCTGTAGAAGAGCTACTTGTAACTCCCTGCTTTGTGACTGGGAACTCAGGGATGCTGGTGAGCTAGAATTCTGTGTGACTTGCTTCTGGGGCAGTTGGCCTGCTGCAAGTCAGCTCCTTTTGTCTGCCACTGGCTTAGAGCTGAAGCTTCAGTCAATAGTGGTGTATGATGGGATTCACAAGGAGGGGAAGAGGATCCTACCGTACAGATCCTACTGTCATAAGCAGACAGATAAACTTGTTAGAGCAGAAGCAGGAATTGCCCTTCCCTATCTACCATGTACTCGTGTCCCTCTTTTTCCTTTCCCTGAGTTGCATATATCATTTCTTATGCATAGAGCATTATTTTCTTGAGCGTGACATTAACTTAAATCTCAGTGTCTTTGTGGGCCCTACAGAAATCAGTCTGTAGATGGCTTGGCTTTGGTTTCATGTTGGTGGCAGGAGGAGCTGTGAAGCTCAGGGGCTGTGACAGAGGCTGAGGGAATGGTGCAGTTATTAATAGCAGGCTTTGCTCGCTGCCCTGCAGTGCCAGGGTCACTGGCCAGCGTGATTGGCCATCAGCTAATCTGGCTAATGAGCTGGTGTGGGTCTGGATGCCTTTGCTGCACTTACAGGAGCAGGTTGGAGGCCAGCAGAGCTTTCATCAGGAGGTGCCATAGGTGGCTTGTGCCCAAAAGGTGAAGATAACTTTGTGGTTGACCTTACCTGTCGTGGCTGGAATAGCTGTGTGGTGTCAGTCAGGGCTGCCTGCCGCACTGCCAGGGTGAAGCTTTATGTTCAGTAGTAACTGCAGTCAGTGTGAGGGTGTTCAGAGCTCAGCTTGGGAGGCTTCTCATGTGGTAATGAGCCACAGAAATAGAAGCAGTTCTTCAAGTGTTCATGTACTAGGTAGGCTTTTCATTTGTGAATGTTTATGCTTTCCCTGGGAGTAGTTTATCAGGCTGAATGAGTGATAGGTTGCTATATTTAAGATGTGGTGGGAATGACTGGTAACAACACAGAATGTTAGTTATCTGAATATGAATGTTAGCTGTCTGAATACATTTAAAAGTGAAGTATGAACACTGGCTAAATGCTAGACTAGCTTCAGCTCCTGACAAATTTGTGGGTTTTACAGGTTCATCAGACGGGGAGACGCAGAAGGGAGGTATGTTTTACAGCACAAAGCCTGAAATTAAAAGGGCAATGGTGCTAGCAGATGATGCCATGAGCAAAGATCAAACCGAGCGGCTGGCACTGGCAGTGTGCAATGAACCTTCAGACACAGAGGAGGAGGAAGAGGAAGAAGTGGAGGTAAAATTCTTCTTAATTGCTATCATTTTCAGAAACAGAGCTAGAACCTAGAAGCTGTGTCTTGGAACTAAGCATGGAATATCCTGCAGTTCTCTGGTGCAGTAATCACAGTTTGTCTCCTCATTAATCATGCACGTGTATGTATCCATATGTCTTTTCTTGTACTGCTTCTGTGTTGTCAGGTCATATGCTAGTCTCTCATCTTTCCTAGTTGGAAAGACAAGTCTCTTTGGTGTTCTGTATGGTAAGGACTGACCTCGGAATCTACTTGACTTCTCTGACTCTCTTCCCTGATCACTTCCTGGTGACCCACTTTTTCACTCATAAATGCTTTTTTCTGGTGCATATTTTTATCTTCTCTAGCTGCTATTCATATTTCAAGTTGCCCTGAGTTTGATCTGAAGTTTTAGTGTGTCATAATGTATAAACTTCTTGCTTTTTGAGTATTCATCTAAGGCATTAAATTGAATTTTTGGAGCCTGCCCTTGTCTTGTGGAGTAGCACTAAAATACCAATTTTTGTACTGTTAACACCAGTCTGTTGGTGGAGTAACTAAAAAGTGATCTTTTATGGTACTGTGTTCATGTTATGCTGTGGCTGACTCAAATATTATTTCAGTAGCACGATGTGCTTTGGAATAGATTTCTTTGGAGAGGAATAGTATGAGGAAACTGTCAGCTGGAACAGTGGTTTCCCTTAGCTCCTTATCTGCTGTGTCTCCAGTGTGACAGTGCCCCGAGGGACAGGTGCCACTCCAAGCATTTTGCCACGTGCAGTGGTGCTTCGTGGCACCTCCACTGCACAGGTTTTCCAGTGCCGCTGCTGGAATTTTTAAAGTTTGAGGCTGAAAAGGCAAATAATGGGATTTCTTTTCTTTCTCCTACACATGCACAAACATCTTGAAGGTTACTCTGAGATGTTCATAGGTGGAAATAGGTAGTTATCTCAGAAACAAAAGTCACGGGCAAAGCTCACGTGGGCTTGTACTGAAAGGTGGCAAAACCCGATGTTTCTGACAAAAGAGGTGTTTCTCCTTTGTGCTAAATTTCTTATGCCATATTTTTTTTGTGCAGCTTAAATGTTTTGTTCATTAGCATCGCTTACACACAGTAATGAATAAGGCTGTAAAGAATACAAGTAAAAGGGTAATTATGCCACTGGCCAGTAGCAGTTAGTTATCCAGAAAAAAACCTGAATTCAGTTAAGGTGAATGGAATTGGCTGTGGCTCTGCTGTCTCTTGCTGGAAATATCGTAGCTACTGTGTTACTGCACATTTTTGCATTTTCATTTTTGCCAGAATTATCTATAGGTAAAATAATTTATTTTCCCAGGAGATGAGTGAAAATGCATCAGGCAACAGTGAGGACTACAACAGTGAGGAGGATGTGAAGAACAGCAAGCGAGTTATGAGCAGGGAGAGAGCTGTAAAAGCCAAGAGAAGGAGGGTGTTGGATTCTGACAGTGACCACGATGGCTCTGACGTGGAGTTCAAGCCAGATGCAAAAGAAGCAGCAAGCAGCGAGGAAGCCAGCAGTGGGGTGGATGAAAATGAGTCTTCTGACACAGATGCAGAGAGTGTTGCAGAAAGTCCCGTAAAAGTCCCTTCTAAACGAAAGAGAAGAGAGATGAAAAAGCCTGCTAAAAGGAGCAGCTTAGGAAGTGACTGTTCTGAAACACCCAAAAGAGCAGTACCGGTGTCTTCAGAAGCCAAGTCTAAGCTGACATCATTTGCAGCACCTGAAAGTTTTGAATCTCAAGCAAATGCTTGCAGTGGAGGCACTGGTGGCTTTGCAGTGTGGGAACATGAGAAGCTTGACTGGCTGCAGGAAGGGAAAAAGAAGGATGTGCACAGGAAGCGTCAGGGTGACCCTGATTATGACCCCTGTACTCTGTATGTGCCCGAGGATTATCTCAACAAGTGTACGCCGGGGATGCGGAGGTGGTGGCAGCTCAAAAGCCAAAACTTTGATGCTGTGATTTGCTACAAAGTCGGAAAGTTCTATGAGTTGTATCACATGGATGCAGTCGTTGGCGTGAATGAGTTGGGCCTGATCTTCATGAAAGGCACCTGGGCCCATTCTGGTTTTCCAGAAACTGCGTTTGGCCGATTCTCCGATGTCCTAGTGCAGAAGGGCTACAAGGTAGCCCGTGTGGAGCAGACGGAGACGCCCGAAATGATGGAAGCGCGCTGCAAGTCCACGGGTCACTCAACCAAGTTCGACAAGGTGGTGCGCCGGGAGATCTGCAGGATCATCACCAAAGGGACTCAGACCTACAGCATCATGGACTGCGACCCCTCCGAGAACCACAGCAAGTACCTGCTGTGCGTCAAGGAGAAGGACGACGGCGCCGGGCAGCGCCTCTACGGGGTCTGCTTTGTGGACACCTCGGTGGGCAGGTTCCACGTGGGCCAGTTCTCCGACGACCGCCACTGCTCCAGGTTTAGGACTTTAGTAGCTCATTACACCCCTGTGCAGGTGCTGTATGAGAAGGGGAACCTGTCTGTGGACACACAGAAGATACTGAAGGGCTCACTCGTTTCTTGCATTCAGGAAGGGCTGACGGCGGGTTCCCAGTTCTGGAATGCATCTAAAACACTAAAAGTCCTTCTTGAGGAAGGATATTTCAAGGAGAAGCAGAACGCTGAAAACGGATGTTTTCTGCCCTCTGTAATCAAATCTCTGACTTCAGAGAGTGACTCCCTGGGATTAACTCCTGGTGAAAACAGTGAATTAGCTTTGTCAGCTCTTGGGGGATGTGTCTTCTATCTCAAAAAATGTCTGATTGATCAGGAGCTGTTATCCCAGGCAAACTTCAAGGAATACATCCCTGTGGATATTGCTACTGCAAAAACTATGAGTTCAAGTAGCTTGTTTGCCAAAACCGACCAGCGGATGGTGCTGGATGGAGTCACCTTGATGAACTTGGAAGTCCTGCAGAACGGAACCAATGGAACCACAGAAGGTACTTTGTTGGAAAGGATTGATACTTGTTGTACACCATTTGGGAAGCGACTCCTGAAACAGTGGCTCTGCGCTCCTCTTTGTAATCCTAAATCCATCAACGATCGTTTGGATGCTGTTGAGGACCTCCTGGCAGTGCCAGATAAAATGTCTGAAGTTAGTGAGCACCTCAAGAAACTGCCTGACCTAGAAAGGCTGCTCAGCAAAATTCACAGTATCGGGTCACCGCTTAAAAGTCAGAACCATCCTGACAGCAGGGCCATCTTCTACGAAGAAATCAAATACAGCAAAAAAAAAATCGCTGACTTCTTGTCTGCACTGGAGGGATTTAAAGTCATGAATGAAATTGTCGACGTCATGGAAGAGGTTGCCGGTGACTTCAAATCCAAAGTCCTGAAGCAGCTGGTCACCTGCAAAGCCAGCAATCCCGACGGGCGCTTCCCAGACCTGAGCGCAGAGCTTACAAGGTGGGACACTGCTTTTGATCACAACCAGGCTCGGAAGACAGGAGTGATTACTCCAAAGGCAGGTTTTGACCCCGATTATGACGAAGCACTACGGGACATTAAAGCTGTTGAGGAAGATCTTCACAAGTACCTGGACAAGCAACGCAAGCTGCTTGGATTCAGATCCGTGCAGTACTGGGGGACAGGCAAGAACCGGTACCAGATGGAAATCCCGGAAAGCGCCGTGTCGCGCAGTTTGCCCGAGGAGTACGAGCTGAGGTCGAGCAGGAAGGGATACAAGCGCTACTGGACCAAGGAGATCGAGAGGATGCTGGCTGCCATGGTCAGCGCCGAGGAGCGCCGCGACGCCGCGCTCAAGGACTGCATGAGGCGCCTGTTCTACAACTTCGACAGGAACAGCAGGGACTGGCAGGCGGCTGTGGAGTGCATTGCTGTGCTGGGTAAGGGCCGCGCTTCCTTCTGGCACACGGTCAGGTTCCTCCCGGGCGTGAAGTGGTGAAATCGTGTTGCCAGCTCTTAACCTGGTGCTTAAAAACTCTTGATTGTGGTACCATTAACGGTGGTTGCCCGTTTCCTTCTGGTCAGTAAATGGCAGGACAGTTGCTGGGCCTTGATGTTTGCAGGCTCTTTCTTTGTTCCTGTTGTGTGGTTGTAGGTGTGCAGCTGAGTGTTTCTCCCAGTCCAGTGTAGCCTGGCTGGTCTCACTGCTGCAAGGTTCTTGTGTATGGATTAGAAACTTCGTATTAAATGGAGGTGTAAAAATCCACCCTGCCGGTAATACCCTTTCCATCTGAACAGGCTGCTCTCTCAGCAGCCTTTAAAAATAAAAACTGCTCAGTGTCAAGCCTTGAAGAAGGTAGTCTAGTAGGAAGACTTACCCAGATCTTCCTTAAATTTCTGGGATAGAACAGTCTCCTGTATTCTCTTCTCAGGACTGGCATACTTTTGTACTGTGGGTTTTCTGCTAAAATGAGGCACTCTGGCATGCTTTTGTTCTAGGGAAAAATGAAAGCACTCTCTGAATGCCACTAGAGCAGAAAAGGGAGGACAGGCAGGCGGGGAGTGTTGGCTTGGAACGGATTTTCTGGGAGAGCTGGGAAGCAGTCACATCAGCTACACCACAGCCCAGGGCAAGGGCTGAATTGGTTTCAGCAGTAGAGAGGGAGACAGCATCCAGGCTCAGCTGGAATATGTGTACATAAAGCCTTTAAAATCATAGAACAGTCTCATTTTGTAGGTGATCAGCTTTTAAAGCCTTAGAGCTCAGCTGAGGGGACTTGTGCTGCTGTTCTCTGCTGGACAACCAGAATGTTAGTATTTATATAAATTTCCTCTGGCAGCTTTCAAGCAGAATTATGATTCTTCACAAAGTAATTAACTGTCACAGAAGCTGATTTCCTTACTTGTTCTAAATGTAAAAACAATGCTAGAAAAGAATATTTTGTACAGGTACTTTTGAAGTTGAAATGATGTGGATTTTAAAGACTTCTAGAACTGTCTCTTAAAGACTAAAAAAACTAGAAGGGGAGGATTTTTAACCTGACATCTGTAGAAATCTGGAAGGAATGAACAAAGGCAGTGTAAATATTCCCACCTTTTACTTGTTCTGGAGTGCTTCTTGGGTGTTTTTCTTAGAAGAAAATGGAGTGGAATGGAAAGTTGTGTCTACAAAATTGCTATTCAATGAGTAAATGAATTCCAGTGAATGAAGAAAGGTGAAAGTGTGACTGGAATTTCTCTTAATTTTACAGATGTCTTGATGTCCCTTGCTCACTACAGTCAGGATGGTGATGGACCCCTGTGCCGACCCGTAATTCTGCTGCCTGTGGATGGTGCTCCTCCCTTCCTGGAACTTAAAAATTCCCGCCACCCCTGCATTACAAAAACTTTCTTTGGGGATGATTTTATTCCCAACAACATCGTGATTGGCAGCAAAGATGAAGACTGCAGCAGTGAGGCTTCCTGTGTGTTAGTGACTGGCCCGAATATGGGTGGCAAATCCACGCTGATGAGACAGGTGATTGTCACATGTCCCAGGGCAGCTCTGTGGTTTGCAGAAGGGAATCATGAGGCCTGGATGGTAACAGGAGGTCCCAGAAATCGTCTGCAGGGTGTGCTGCACAGTGTGACAATTACACTGTAAAGATACAGGCTGGTAGGAAATGCCCACATTCAGATAGATTTTCCCACTTTAGGGAGGAGTGAGTTTTATTTCTCCTAGGGGAGATAGTTGGGGAAAAGTGATAGAGTACCTTTTATTTTTGTCAAGTGATGTATCCAGGACTTGGCATCATCTGGCAAAAGGTGCTTCTGCAGGTTGAACATGATGAAACTAGAGATGAGCATAAACTGGGAAAGCAACAGGGAGTTTGCTGTATAAACACTGCCTGCTGTGATAACTTGTGTTTTGAAGGCTTTCAGAGCAGTTTAGTCCTGCTTGAGATGATGATGCTGCAGCCTGGAGCCGTTAGAGCAGCGGGAAGCTTTACGTGCTGCAGTCTTTGTTTTAGGGGAAACACAGCTCCATCCCCTCGTTCTGTGTGTGGAACTGGTGCTCCAGGCACTAGTGGAAGTGTGACCGTGTCTCTGTTTGCTGTGCAGGCTGGCCTCCTGGTGGTCATGGCCCAGCTGGGCTGCTACGTGCCGGCGGAAGCCTGCAGGCTCACTCCCATCGACCGCGTGTTCACGCGGCTGGGCGCCTCCGACAGGATTATGGCCGGTGAGTGTCTGACACGGCTGCACAGGGGGCTTTTGCCACCCAGGGAGTTCCTCCCCTTGGTCGAGTGGCAGGCTGGAAAGGGGCGGTGTTCTGCAGGAAGAGCTGGGCACTAACCTGTTGTCTGTTCGGAGCAGAAAGGGGACTGTAGTTAGGCTTGCTTTCACGTGCGTGTCCCTTGTTATTTTTGACAGGATCACTTTTCAATGAATTTTAATATTAAAAGCCTAACTCCCAGCTGGATGCAAGTCTAAGGATTATCTTTTTGTATATTGTACAGTTGATTATATTCTACTCACATGGATATCTTTTTCTAAGTGTTCTGGAATAGGACAGTGTTGTTTGGGCAGCTGTTGCACAGGAGTTGTTTTTGTACCTTCTTGAAAGGACTGGAAGTCCCTTGTTTCAATCAGAATGCCTTATGTTTGAAACCTGGTTTCTGCAGATGAGGAAGAGAGGCAGGTGTCCTTCTGGAAGCAGTAGCTGACAATTCCTGGGCGTGTTTTGTTTCTTTAATAGACAGGAAGACACAAGTGGAGGAATGGGAAAGGCTGCCAGTGGTGGTGGGCAGAGTGCCACGGGGCTAGAAAAATAAAATGATTGTTGTGGTAAGAAGTATCACTGCTCATTTAAGGAGGGCAGAGAGTTTCTGTGATCTCTCTGCTGAAAAATATGGGTCAGTGAATATGAAAGGAGTTAAGCCTACTGAACTTGTTGCACATAAGGAATTTGGAAATGAATCATTCTGAGTTCTTAATTAAAAAAAAATATTTACACTTCTCCAAATCAAGGCTTTTCTTTGCAGCTAGAGAATGTTATTAAGGCTTTCTTTGCCCAGCTAGTTTCCATTTTGTTTAATTTCAGTACAAAAAGAAATCAAAAGTGTAGAAGAATACTTAAGTGCTTATGGTAGAAATGAAAACTGCCCTTTCTTCATGAGAGACAGTCTAGCAAAACATTTTCAATTTTTTTCCATCAACTGAGAACTACACTTTTGTTTTAACATTTCACATCGTGAGGGTGAACACTGCACGGGAGAACCAGCTTTGAAATCTGTTCTTGATGCATTAGTTTGCACACTGTAGATATGAAAGCACAGCAAAAGTCGTTCCATGGCAGCCACTTTGTAATGGATGTCAGCAGAACTTTTATGAAGTTAATTTTTTTCAGTAATGCAATTTTAGGACTTTATTTTCTAAAGTGAATAAATGGTTATTCTTAGATATTGTTAAAAAAATATTAAACCTTGGAAATGTCTTTAAATAAATGCAGAAAATTAGGATTGGTGGACACTGCTTAATAATTCATGTTGGAAAACTTATGTTAGAGGAAAGCAGTGCTCACACAGCATGAGTACAGGAAGCAAATGCTTGCCTTTAATGGAATAAATTACATTAATTGCTGCTGCTTGTGATTATTTGTAATGAACCCTACGAAGACCTAGTAAATCTGGAGTTTGTAAGGGTGGCTTTATCATGTGCCAGGGTGTGAATAATTGCATGCTACTACTTGTAATCCACTGAAACCAATTTCAGGTCTAAACTTCAGGCCTTGTATTATCTGGGTTGCTGAAATTCCCATGAGATGTTCAAGCCTTAGCAGCAGAATATTGCTTTTGTCATGCTTCATTCCAGCAGAGTGCACACCGATAAAGCCCTTTGTTATCCACAGTTACCTTATGACATCACAACCAAACCAGTAATTCCAGTCTCTCAGTCTCTTAAAATTTTCTGCTTGCTTTTTCACTGGAAAGCCACTCACACCTTAGACCTGTCCCATGCATTTAGAGCAAGAAAGGGCCAAAGATTCTCCCCATCTTGTATCCTCTGTGACCCTTTTTTTGTCCAGCTGGTACATTTGACTGTGCTATTAAAGGTAGACAGGTCTGTTGGCCTTAAAACTCAATTAATTGTGCTTCTGCTTATGCCTGTAACTCTTAAGGAACCAAAACATGCTTTTTCTGGCAAATGGAAGCCCACCATTTTCACACTGGGGAAAAAAGCTTTATGTTTTTGTTCATCTCAGTTTGCTGTTGAGTTTCACTTTAGCTAACCAAGATCCCAGTGCAGATTAAATGAGGTTTTAGCTGTGGTTCTCAGATCTTTGACTACTTCATGGCTTTTTTTCTGCCATTTCCTTTAAAGGTGAAAGTACCTTCTTTGTTGAATTGAGTGAGACTTCCAGCATTCTCCAGCATGCAACAGAGCACTCCCTTGTTCTCGTGGATGAACTGGGTAATTAGACTATTTTGTTATAGATGGACACTAAATCTGAGATTAAAGACTGGCTGTAAGGTTCCTGGGCTGTCTGAATGGCAACCAAGTTCTCAGGGGCAGCTTCACCATAATGCTCCTCACGTTTAACTGGTCAGTGTCTAATCCTCTCTAACGTGAGCACTTCTTGGGTGCCCTGGGAACCCATCACCACCTCCCACCCCCAGCCATTATCACCCTATCTCCAGCTGTGGTTTCCTCTTTTCCTTTGCATGATTACTTGTAACAAACCTCAGGAGAGCAGAAACATCTGTTTCTGCAGTGCAGAGGAGTGTGATTGTTACGGGGCCAACACTTGGGTCGCTTCCCCGATGCTGGTGGCTCTCACCACTCCCTGCTGTTTGTCTTCCACAGCTCGGAGCGGGGCAAACGAACACTACAACTGCACTGTGGTGCGTGGGGGGGGGGTGTGTGTGCGAGTCTCCAGCAGCACGTAAGCTATGGATTGCACTTCCTGTGGCCCTTTGTTCCCGTGTGTGCCAGAGCCGTGCTGTTGTGTCTGCAGGCAGAGGCACGGCCACTTTTGACGGCACGGCGATAGCGAGCGCGGTGCTGAAGGAGCTGGCAGAGAGGATCCGGTGCCGGACGCTGTTCTCCACTCACTACCACTCCCTGGTGGAGGACTGTTCCCTCAGCGCCGCTGTGCGCCTGGGGCACATGGTACGTGACGGGGCCTTTCCCTGTGGCCAGCACAGCCCCTGCCCTGCGTGCTTTTCTGTGCTCTTCTGCCCACAGTCACGGGTGTTTTGGGGGAAGGATGTGATGGCCCCATGCATTTCTTAGGCTGCAGGTCAGTATTGCAAACACTGACTTGTGACTTACTCTTCCTAGGCATGCATGGTTGAAAATGAGAGTGAAGATCCAAGCCAGGAAACAATTACATTCCTGTACAAGTTCATTGAAGGAGCATGCCCAAAGAGCTACGGCTTCAATGCAGCAAGACTTGCAGATATTCCAGAGGAAGTTATTCAGAAGGGGCACAAAAAAGCCAAAGAGTTTGAGAAAACAACTCTTTCACTGAGAATATTTAAGTAAGACCCTGGGTTTCTATATTTAAGTTGCAAATCGCTTATAGGCACCCATTTTAAAATCTGGGCAGTGTTTTTTTTCAGTCACAGCAGCAGGGGCAGTTAAACTACTTTCGTGAACATCAGCTGTACTTCACAGGGAGAGAGGGAGGGAGGGAGGTACTAGGGGAGGGCAGATATGATCAATATTTTAAGCCTTGGGTCACTGTGTCAGTCTTAATTTGCACAGAGGTGCTGGGCTGGCTGGGCTGCCTGTGCAGTGCTGGGAGCACCGAGAGGCTGCTGGCAGCCTTTGCACCAGGCCCAGCATCCGTGTCTCCTAAAGCCGGGCCAGGAATGGGAAGCTTAAGCTCTGCCCCTCAGTGTCCATGCCAGTAAAGGTGGTTGTTTCCCTCAGGTACCTGTGCCAGGTGGTGGATGGAGTAACCAGGGATGCAGACGCTGTTGGGAAACTCACCGCCATGATCGACCGTCTGTAGGAACACGCGTGGTTCTGTAGGGGTGCTTTCTCAAGAAGGTGGTAACAGACACCATTATGATCTAATAAACTTTATTTTTTAAAAATGACCATTTTTCCATTGTCTTTCCTAGGAAATTAAACCCTTTAATTCATACCTACCCTCTACATAATGGTTATTGAGTACTCCACAATATATTAAGTCTAGATGTTATGGTACATGCATACACTTTCAGGCTGTTGATTACCCACTGTCACCAATACACATAAATGGAAAAAAGCTATGAAACTGTATAGGGCTGTATATATACTTGTCTCAGCTTCATTAGAGCAGGAAATTGCTGTGATTTCCAGCAGGTTATGTAAGTAATGTCCAGACTGTTCAAAAAAAACTATGAACAGAGTAAAGTACAAGACTGTTTTGAGGAGACTTTCTACTGTGTACTTTAAAACATAGTAAAATTTCTTTCACAAAACTTAGTTACATGGGTACTTTGTTTTATAGTGCATTATAGTCTAGGAAGTCTCATTAAAACACTCGCTTCTCTTCTTTTTTGTTAGGGTGGTTTGAGTACAGACTATTGCTGGGGCAGGGGAGGAGATTATTCTAACTTCAGAGGACACCAGAAAAATTGCTGGATATAATTTAAGATTAGTGTTTTCTCTTTCATAGAAAGAACGTACATACTGGGACATGAGTACAGTTACAGCAAGTCTAGGTGTGCTAACAAAACAGGACACATTCAAGTACAATAAGATTTTTTTGCTTGAAATTAGAAACAAACTACATGAGATTAAAGCATTAAAATCATATTTCTCAATCTGAATAAATGTTAAAAAATCAAAAGAAATGCAGAAGTGCTAGCTCACATTTTTACCATGTTACAAAAGCAATTGGTACCCATGTCCATAAAGGCAGCAACAAAGAATGCTGCTTGTCTACAGAATAGTACTACTGCAAATTGAACTGCGTTTCAATGCTACTTGTAAAAACACCAGCTCTCAGAAGTTGGTATCTGTACAAAATTGCAGCTTATTTTTCTTCACTTCTGTCCCTTCAAAGTCTTTGTTTACACAGTAATGCTAAAACGCCCAGTTCTGTATCCTGAGTCAACATATTGCCACTTTCTTTTTTGGTAGGTTGAGCTCCATAGTGTCAACACCTCACACATCCGCTTTAATACAGTCTCTTTCTGCAGAAATGGGCAAGTGTAACTTCCTCCAAAAAAAAAGTTTTAATAGTTATGATATTAGAATGGCAGGACTTTCTTTCTGAAAAGGAATTCAGTTGTGCTGCAATGTATTAGATTCTATAGGTGGAGCAGAGTCATATAGTGTATCTGTATCGTGTGTAGGCTCTCCGGCGAGCGTACAGGGATTGGACAGTGTTCCAGCACCACAGTCACAGAAAAACCTACAACACAGAGAGACAGCTCTTTAGTGTCCATCCACTGGTGCTCTCAGAGCAGCCCCACGCCCTGGCTGGAAACATACCTATCATGTCTAATGAATTCTACGTCATGTCCTTGATGGCACTTCTTGATGCAGTTCACACAGATGGCGTTGCGGTCTGTGGTGTTGCAGGTGTGACATCTGCAGGGAAAAGCAGCACGTTAGGCATGAACCAACAGCTGACCAGCTCCCCAGGGAAGTGCTCCACGAGGGTGGAGGGGTAGAACAGCACTAAAGGAAAGAGGGTGCACAGGACTGTAGAGCTTGAGAATTTTACAGGAGCTTGGATTACACAGCACACTTCCTGCTGTTTGTGTCAAACACAGTTGTGCTGTGTAACCCCTCGGGCTCAGGTTCACAGAAACAATCTGTGTTCCTCAAGGCCACAGTAAATTCCAGACCATGGGAACTTGTTTAATCCTCTTCTGTTGCAGTTGAGGAAGAACACACATTTGTGTATTCACTGACACAGCAACTGTTCTAGGGGCCTTGTCAGAAGAGAAATGCTGTTTATTTGAAAACCTTACTGTAGGTGATGGGAAGGAACCTGTTACCTGTAGAAGTCATGCATCGGGTAGCTGGTGTAGCTTGAGATCTTATATAAACACTGGCCTCTACTGACAGCTTTCTCTATGGCATCTTGATTGTTCATTATTTTGTTATCTGTTGGGGGGAAAAAAAATCCAGAACTAATCACATCTGGATCAGTGACTTTTTCTTTTCCTTGAGGTGTTGAAGCAAAGGGCCCATTAGGAATAGTTAGTTCTACACCTGCATTTTAGTTCTGGCACCAAAGCATATACAATCCCCTATGCCAGCTCACAAGGCACATGCCCAGAGTGCTGTGCACTCCTCAGGCAAGAAACACAGTGACTTTGCACACGTGACATAAAATACTTGATAGCCTTCATTTAAATGCTCTGTGAACTGGACTGTTAATAAACGCTTAGAGACACAAGCCTTCCTAGCAGGCTTAAATCTTCTGCTGAGGAGCCAGAAACCCAGTGTTTGAAAGCCTCTCATTTACCATAAGGACTTTTTACACATCCCTTATCAAGAGGAAAAGGATGGCTCTCTCCCCAGGAGAGTTTAGGAATAAGGTGCTTTCCAACTCAGTGGAAGTGCAAATTAGATCTGACCAGCTCCAGTATTTAAAAGATGTGTCCAAGGCACAGTGAATTTGATAATCCCTGCTGTTCCACAACTACTAGATCTGTCAAGCCCCAAAGTGCACCTCGAACTACTTTTGTCCACTCCAAGCAGTGTCACAGCACCGAGTGATGCCATCAGGAACCTCGGGAGCTGTGAAGCACGGAGCCAGAGCCTGTGCTTTAAGAGGTGTAAAGGATCCACAGCAAAAGGCTTAAGAGCTACAGCCAAGTATGTAAGAATTCTGCCAACTGAACTTTTCCTCTAGAATAACCTCATGGAGCTGTCTGGCATTCAAACCATCATTCCCACCTCCTCTGAGAGGATCTTGTCTCATGCACACTTGCCCACTATACAAGGGGAGTTTGTGTATGTAAACTGTTCATGTTTTCTGAAAGAAGTGTTTTGGGATTGTGAATATTCATGCTTTTAGATCCTAAAAGTGAGGCATGTTTCTTTACCGAATGCTCGGTTTTGAATACATGAGAAAAAGACTTTCCATTACACTAACTGAGAATTGGAGTTTCAGGTGGGCCTAGGACCAGGAAGCAGTTCAGAAGCCATTTTGAGATCGAAGAGCTAATAACAGAGTTTTAATATGACAGCAAAACCTTAAGCTACCTTTGAAAGTGTCTATTTGTCTAAAAATCTTAACAGAGCTTCACATGGCTCATTAACTTCCTCTGAAACTCTTGGTCACAACTCAGCTTAAGGTGGTAGCAAATGTGACCCACAAAGGGAACAATAAACCCAAGACCCAGCACCAAATTAAAAAATGTTAAGTGAACAAATACAACCCAGGAAGACTCACCTTTCATTGTGACATTGACACCAGATGCTAGAAATAAACCTCCAAAGCGGTTGTTGAAAATCTGATTGCCTTCTAATGTTGCAGTTGCATGATTTGTTATTTCGATACCTTTATTGGGTTGGGGGAACAAAGGAGAGAAAAGAAAGTGGCCAAGTCAAATCCCCAGTGATTGTGCATTTGTACCCCTCTCATGATCTACAGTTTGTTTTTTTTTTTTTTTTTTTTTTAAACCATCATAAACTCCAGGGGCAAAAAAGGAAAATGGCATGGCTACAAACTGCACTGTTATTTGTTATAAAACTGAGGTTCAAATGCTGCTGCTGAATCCTTTCAAAGAGCTACAGCTGGCATGCATGGTTTCTGGGAGGAACAACACACTACTAATTTATCTGGTAATATAATTGTACTATGATCATGTACATTTTCAAGGGGGATATGATTTTTGGGTGCTTAAGGCTGTTATCTTCATGTACATTTGAAAGTTCTTGTGCACATACCTTACCCTTTTTAAAATATCTTTTTTAAAAAGTTCTCAAGATGGGCACCTAAAATTCATTTCTTTAATTCTCAGCTTTTATCAGTAACCCGTGTCTTCCAAGTCATTTGTCCAGGACTGCTCTTGACAGCAACCTATCCTTCCCCCCCACCACACTGAAACAACACCTTTAGAGGCTCTTCTCAGAAAACTTGCTTCTTCTGAAAGAAAGATGGGAGAAAACTCAAGAATGCAATTTTAGTAGAAATGGAATGGAATGCAAGACGTATGAAACTGTGATGATTAAACAGTAAATTGCAAAAAAGTCACTGTTAAACATTCTTCATCTCTTTTGGAGCAAGAAATACTCATTTTTATAATTTTTCAAGTTTGTGGAGTGAGAAAGTTGAACTTGAGATGCAATTCAAATCTCTTTAAAATGTATATTTGCTCCGTTTCCTAGGGTTTAAAGCAGTTATAAGATATTCATACCAGCATCCAGCACATCAGCTATGAATATGTCCTAGACAATTTTATCAATTGCTTCTAAAATAAAATAATGAAAAGTATTTCACAAAAAAACGAGAAGGCAGAATATGTGCCATTTCTCAACATGCTGTAATTCCAAGACTGCTGTAAATATATCCTGAATACAATTCTGAATTCTCAAATGACTTTTAGAATACACTGAAGGATATCCCAGTCTCTGTTACAATGTCTGAACACCAGAGTTAGCTTTGTGAAGAGCTTACTCCAAGCTTCCAAATTTGATTTAAACAACACAAACCTGCAGCAAATCCATCGAATATTCGGTTTTTCCTTAGCACAGGGTGGCTATTGGTGCTGATAAGAACACCAGCTTGAGCATTCCTGAAGATGTCATTCTCTTCCAGAAGACCTGTAACAGACAACAAATGGGACATGTGAGCCTGGGAGGTTTTCCTGACCTGTAACCATTCTGTGAAATATTTTCAGAAGATTTTATGTGTCATCATCCTGTTAATAACTCCTTTCATTTAGAGAACGTGCACCAGTAGCACTGACGTCAGTGATACAAGTTTAAAGTAATTCTCAGTGTATAATTTTGGAAGTGTATTTTTTCTGTACACAGCATGGAATTTGGGATCATAAGCACCATTGCAGAAAACTAAGTCATCTTGCTTCCCAAATTTTTCTTCAATTTTTCTAACACCTCTCTGTTCTTGTCTTCTAAAATAAGCAGACTGCCAAAGCCAAGCTTCACTTGCATTTTTTTGTCATAGCAAGACAGGATTACTTTAAAATGCTTAACTTAAAATTAAAGCTCATTTACAGCAAGTGGTTATCTACAGAATATCAGAAGCTGGTATCAGGACACACAACAGTCAGGGGATTTCAGATGGGAACCACTTCTAAATTTACAAGTATACAAAGCATTCCTTAAAGATTTGTCTGTTTCCCCCTAAATCTTGGACACTGGCAGAACCTGAACTGTTCAGGTGCATGATTTTGGCTACGTGACTTGAATTCAATACTGTGTTTCAGTCAAAAGGCAAAGCTTACAAAAGCAAATGGGATAAAAGGACTGTCCTAAGCAGCAATCTAACAGTTCTCTTGGATGAGATTAATTACCTCTCTGCCTCCCACATTTCAGTATTACTAATGTAATTAAGGCTAAAATGCATTAGGGTATGTTCGCTGTAACTATTTTATCACTTCAGAAGACAAGAGCTGTGTTTCTAAAGAGCAGTTTAAAAAGAACACTGCTTAAACTGAAATTTAACTCTTATCCAGAATATTCAGTATAAACCAGTAAGGAAAAAAACTACCTCTTCCCCCATTAAATATACAGATGCCTCCATCTCTTCCATCATGGATTTTATTTCTTCTTAGTGTAGGATTACTGTCTGTTTTAATCCATACACCAGCCATTGCATTATCAAAGATTTCATTGTCTTCTATAAATCCAAGGCCTAAGATTGAAGGAAGGGTGGGAAAAAATAAAATCAAAAAGTATAATAAATGAGAAGAGGTAACATCACAGACCGTAAACAATTCTGGATAAACACAAAAAACAAACCTACCAGAATTATAGACAAGAATACCACCATTCTGACCACCCCAGATCTTGTTGCGTCTAATTTTAGGGTTGCTTCCAGTTCTAGAGTGAAATGTAAGCAAACAAGTCATTTAAAACAGTTTACTATATCCCAAGGCCAAACCTCTAAAGCACCTCAAAAAAATTGCCCCATGGATCTCACTGCTTAAAAATCTTAGTAAAATATAGTTCCTTCCAAACATGCAAACAGGTTTTAGCTTTACAGACTTTGAGGGCCACACATTCCAGTCAATATCCAGGCTGTATTTGGGATAACTTTCTTGTAGGTTAAAGCAGAGGGTATTCAGACATATTGCATTTCAAAAAGAGTTATTTTTATAAACAAAATGACAAGAACAGTTGAAAAGTCACAATAGAGCACAAACCAAGCTTAGTCTGTTTTGGCAAAAAATCAGAAAAAATGTTACCTTATCTGAACCCCTGAGTACATGTGATTATAGATGTCATTGTCTTCTAACACGCCATGTCCATTGTCATAAAAATAAACTCCAACCTAACACATCAAGAATTATATTATTAGTTCCAAAGTAATGAGGCATAAAACCACAGGACTTTCTTTTCTGTGGCCCCCTTGTAACCACAGAGCAAAACTCACTTGTTTCCCACTGTGTATTCTGTTTCTCCTCAAGACTGGAGTGCTTCCTGTTGTCACCCAGACTCCAGCCAATGTATTGCTGTAAACTTCGTTTTCCTCAATCACACCTTGTCCTTTTTCATGCTAAATACAAGATGATTTAGGAGTTAAGCAAACCTGCTAATTGCCAGTACTGTTTTTCCTGCTGTACTCATCCCTCCCACCCATGACTTTACTGCAGCTAAGTAGTTCCTTTCCATTTGAGTATGCATTTTCATCTTTTTTTTCTTTTTTTAAATAACAGCACATCATGATTTTGAATGTTTGCCATGACACAAAGAGCACCCTGCATGTAAATCATTATATTTCAAGGCTCTGCAGTGGTATTTGCAAATCTCTGCTGGCTGTTGGTAGGAGATGTGCCCACCCCCCAGAGCTGTGCACTCGCATGAAAGCCCTGGCACATGGTTCTTAAACCTACACCCAGATGGACAAAAAGCTGGCATGTCTCTGAATGTAACTATTCCCACCACATGTCTGGGCTCAGAGGTCAAACAACAGTTTTCTCGGTCAGAGGAAGCTGTTCTGGGGAGATTTACACAATGGACAGAAGCTGCACACTTGCAGCATTAGCTGAACCTTAGGTAACTTCTGGCAGAAAGATACACACATATTTCTCAAAATCTAGTATTGCTTAAGGGGACCTGACAGCTCTTTCAGTTCAGTTAGCAGAGCCTTTGCCCAGGCTAGGATTTGTGCTTTATTCCCTAGTTTTTCAATACATAACCATACAACAATTGTAATTAGTATAATCCTGAATATTTAAAAATCTTCTCTGAGGTAAGTGGTAAACACATTACACTCCTAAAGAGCTGAACTGACCTTTTTTTATAACAATAATGACACACTACTAAAACTAAGTCTTTTCAAAAAGCTTTCAACCAAGAAATGATTAAATTCTGTAATCTATCCTACTTTAAATATTTTACTCTGTAATAGGAATAATTTAGTGCCATTCACAAAAGCCTTCATCTTTTAAATAGCAGCACCAGCTTCAGTCTCTTACAATGAACCTAGTTTATAACAGAAGAAACTCAACCATTTTAAGTCAAACATTTAACATAGGGTACTTTTTCCCAATGTTTTTAAAACAGAACACAAGTTTGTGCCTCTCTGTAGGCTGCACTTACTACATAAATTCCTCCATGTTGACCATCGTGGATCTTGTTATGTCGAACAATGGGACAGCTGTTTGTTCGAATCTGTATTCCTGCTAATGCATTACCTGTCAACAAAAGTGGTATTAATACAACTTACACACTCATTTTTCTCAGAATTCAATATGCAACAAGCCAATCAGCTTACCATAAATGTCATTTCCTTCAATAAGGCCTCTTCCATCACCAAAGATATAAACACCACCTTGATTCCCATTAAAAATTGCATTGCCCCTAAGAAACAAAAAAATCCCCATTATGAAGTGATTCTAATACACTGTACATTACTACAAATGTATGTAGTGTCCAGGACTGTACATTATTCAGATTTAAAATAAAGACCTTATGTTCTGTTGCTTTGAGAAGATCTACCTCCAAGTACACAAATTAAAAATGCAGTTCAACTGAAGGCACAGAAATTTCATTTCTACATAAACAAGAGCATTTACAGTTCATCATAACTAAATGACAATAAAGTGCCCTTCTCCCAGCCCCATCAAATCTCTTCTTCTTCTAAGTAGTAAAATATAACGAGGAAAACAATACCTTATTGTCGGGTCACTGTTTGAGGTAATCCAAACACCTGCAAAATTGTTTGCATAGATTTTGTTCTCTATGAATTGTCCTCTTCCTTTTTCATGCACATAGATTCCTCCAGTCTGGCCGTGATGGATTTCACACCGCACTACGGTTGGATTGGCATAAGCTTTCACTTCAAAGCCTGCTATCCTGTTTCTATGGATGTTGCAGCTTTCAAAATAACCCTTAAGACACAAAATATGTGGTTTCATGTAGAAGTCCTTTTCAAAACGAAGGTTATTCCTTCCCTTCCCTCCCCTTTAAATACAATCCTCATTTAACAGTACCAAAACTGACAGCATGTAAGTACTTATATAGCTAATTAAAACAACTACTGACACAATGTAATTTCATTTTTCCAAAAATACTTTTTCAAAGACAGAGTGTTTGCGTTGCTATTTATTACTACTCATGGAATACCAAGAAAAAAATGGCAATTCTAGATATAGCTCATTGAATAGGACTCAGTATCAGGTTTCCTTAGCAGCTCCTAAGGATCTGACTCCTTTCAAAGGTCATAAAGCCCACAGGCCCAACACAAAATGGACAGTGCTATGGAGAGGACTACCTACTTGTTTGCAGACCAGGAGCTATACATATTTGGCAAAAATAAGATTTCTTTAGGAAGAAGTATGCTGAATTTCTTTGACATTTATAAATAAATAGATATATGAATGTGGGAGTTCAGTAATTTTTCCAGGATTGGATTGGTCTGAGTGGCCAACTGGTAAACTTTTTTTCCCTTTTTCCCTTTTTTAAATGGTGTGCACTTCCACTTAGACACTGTAATACCAGCAGTAGGCCTACAACAGAACTGCATTTAAATAAGTGCACTACAAGCAGCATAGCTACGGGGAGGCAAAAAAAAGACCATTGCACAAAGCCATCCCAGGCACGCTCCTTCTATGCCAACAAGCACTCGTGCAGCAGCACCATGAACTGCTCCATCTGAACATTCATCTGGCAAAATAGCTGCTTCCTGTCCAGTGATTCCTCCAATTCTATTTCATTCCAGGGCTTTGCCAAGTAACTGTGTCAGCTCTTTCACGGCATTTTTCTGACATGGTCTGAAAAGATTTTGATACTCAAATTCAACCTATTCTTGAGGTGATCTTTAATGGTATTTCAAGCCCATTTTGTCTGACCAAAAGAAGAGAAACTAAACAACTGAAAGATAAGAAGCATCTCTTATGGATGGACAGTAGACCATCACCAAGTCATGTGCTGTAATCTGTGGATGGTTTAGATGCAAGCTCCTGAAAGCTCTAATCCAGACTATCTCCAGTGGGCAGCTGCAGAGAGCAAGATGAGAAACAGAGCACATGACATTTAGAGCAGCACTCTGCTCTGGCAAACAACCACAACTGCACTGTCTCTTACATCCAAGAACACATGGTTGAAATATAAAGTGAAACAGTCTTAATTCTTTTTCTCCTGGATGTCTCTCTGTGCTCTGCAAAATCCTCTAGTGTATAAACAATCTAAATGATTCCTACTATACCTGGAGCAGAATCAGTCCTCATAATGCAAAAGATTCCCAGTTAAATGAACTGATAACATGCATGTAGGTAAAACACCTGACCCAAAAGGGGCACAACTGTCACTGATCTTTGTCACTCCCACAGCCACCCTTTTTCCTGTAGCCACCTAAGTTAGTTATTTAGACTCACTCATCCTGAGACTTGTTACACCTGTGCACTAAAAAAAAAAAGAGAGCAAAATTCCTGCTACTGCCCAGAGTAACTGGATTTCATACTCACATGACTAGGAATGCTTTAGGCCTGGAGCTTCTACTACCTATCACGTGGAAATTACTCAATTTACTGCCAGTCTAGGGAGTCAGCACTGTTTCACTGTGCTGTGAACTGCTATGGGACTTCATCAAACATATTTTCATTACAAAAAAGCAAAAATACATCCAGTTCAATGAGGAGATCAAGCCAGCATGCACTTCTCCCTACTCCGAGGATTTCAGCTAGGAAAGGCATTGCATGGATTAAACATTCTCCAAAAAAGTACTATACATGTGCACAGCCTGGCTCCTCCAACTCCTCTGGGTGACAAAAAAGGCAAATGGAAGATGCCTACTTTCTGTAAATACTCAGAATATGCTTTTTTTTTTCCAAGAACGTTGAAGAAATCCAATCCTAAGTGAGTCAACATGGCTTCAGAGTTCTCAAGGAAACTACATACTAACAGACAGGGGCATCTAAAGATCTCAGAAATATGCCTTCATGTCAACAGGCAGTCTTTCAGATTTCTTATCCCAAAATGAACCACTTTTTTTCCTTAAAATGAAGCCCTCAGAGTAAGTACTGACAATTTGGTATAAAGGTGAGCCTGGTTCTCTTAATAGAATACATCACTTCAATTAAAATATTACTAAACATGGTCTGGTATCTTTTTAATCACGCATTATCCTCCCTCGAGTGCCAAAAATGTTGTGACTACAGCACTAGGATGAAAGAAAAGGGGACCCAGGTGCACTTCATCACAGTCATTTTGCTTGTGTCCCAGTGTGTCCACATGATATGCAACTTCAGGGGGGAACAGGAGAGGTAGCTGTGGATTAACTGTGCTCTGCCCACTATATCCTAACAATACCATAACATCACTTGACAGCAAACTACAAATGTCATTTCTTCAGAAAGCAGAAAATGGGGCCTTCAAAATGACTGCTCTTCTACCTTCTTGAAGAAGTGATAGACTGCTGTTTCAGAAGAAACTAAGAATTTCCTGAAGGCCTCTTCACAGGAATTGCTTCTCCAAAGGGAGATAATAAAACAAAATAAATCTGTCTCTCCGATTCCTTTATAAGTCTGACCACAGGGTCAGAAAGTCAAGGCTTTCTGCTAAGTAAGATCCTGTAACATTCAATATTCATAAAAGAAACTGCATTAAAGAGCCCAGTCCACCTCAATAAGAGTCAGCTCCAGCTGAACTGCTGGCTTTGAGCTGATGCAGTTAAATCCAGTGGATTTCTACACCTGTTGAGACCAAGTCCGACCATCATCTGTGTGCATCATTATTAAAACTCAGTTCAGCTAAACCAACAGAGTTGCTGTTTGTCAGACACACACTCTTCCACTGTTCTGAATAACCACCTCATTCCCAGACTTCTTATTCCCCATGCCTCTGTTTCCTATGATGTTCTCTGTTGATACCAACAACTTTTTTGGCTCACATGCACTTCCGCTGAAGGGCTAATACTGACTTCAGTCTTTAAGATGCCCCCAGGCAATCCCTGGTATCTTTTCAGCCACCAGAGCCACTCCCCTTCTAAAGGCACTGCTGTGCCTTTGAACTACACGCTCTTCAAGAGGTCTAGTGATGAACTTCTGGATCCCAGGAAATCACACAGGGCTTCAGGCAACATTTTCTCTCTGGAAAGCTAACAAGTACTTTTTAACAAGGAAACTGTATTTCTAAGTATGGAGTTCCACGATCTATTACTCACAGGGCCCACTAGCACTGCTGGCTAACCCAAAGCTCCAGCCAGCTCCAGCTGTAAGTGGTACCACCATCAGACACAGCCCGCTCCTCTCCTAGCACTTCTTCCTCTCAGCACACACGAGCTGCCCGACCCTTAAGCTCCGCTCAGCTGTCGGGCAGCTCGAGCCCAGATCCTTTATGGAGACTCTGCCAGGAGCTACTGAGCTCAGGACAGTCAATACCCCTCCTCTGCACAGAGGGATTGGAAGCCTTATATAGCCGCCACCTCCGTCTGAGAATGGTTTTCAAGGGTGCTGGGTGTTTTACTTGTGCTTTGTGGTGGTTTCTGGTTATAATTCAACAACTAGCAGGAGAAGAACCTGGAGGACACTGCACCCGACAGTGCCAGGATTGCTAAGAAAAAGAGGCCCCTATGATTAATAAGACAGAAAGAATAAGGGATGCACGTGAAAAAAAGTATTACAATATTACACAAAAGTACCAAGTAGGGAGACTCAAAACACCTCAGCCCTAGCTTTCTGCTTGAAAATCCTAAATATTAAAAAGCAGCACTGTCCATCACATTTATTTACAATCCCAGGCGAAGCCTTAGCTGCAAGATGCCAGCTACAGTGACACAGTGTGGGCAAGAACACAGCGCTGCAGCCTGGTAAGCTCTGAGCAGGTGAAGGAATCAGAACCAAACACCACAGCAATGATAATGCTGATGTTCCCACATGGCACACAGTGTACAGAAAGAGATGTGATGACAATGATGGGTTCCTGTGCAGCTGGACGAGCTCAGAAGACTTCTTACAACAAGACTAACAGTAATTGAACTTGGATGGGGTTTTTTCTGTGTGTTCTCTAGTCTAAAAAACACTGCTTTGAAATGCATGAGGGTTAAAACTTGTAACTGATGGGATTTTGATGCTGTTTTGCTTCTCAGAGGATTTTTTTCCCCATTTTTGTTTTCTCATCCTTGAAGATCATAACATTACAGGAACACAGAGGTATTTCATGAACAACACAGGTATTTTAAAAAATTGTGCGAGATTTATAATTCCCTAAATATTTATTGACACTGGTATTCCCAACAGGGTAAGAGAAAAAAACGAAAAACAAAACAAAAACCACAACAGGAGACCAAGACAGAAAAAGAGTAACTGCCTGTGTTTATAAAAATTTGCCTTCCAAAGCCTGGAATGGTCCTTATTTGAGAGTTGGTGCATTTTATGAAAATTCAAATGCATAAAGAAACATAAAGAACATAAAGAAAATCACATCCAAGATGCAAAACAAACCCTTTATTTTTATGTACAGCAAAATGCAAATTGAGTTTTTTATGTAGTCTGTATAGAAACTGGCATATGCTTAAATTTTTTTTTTTTACTTTATATCCATGTTTCTTTAAAGTGATCTGATTTGTATTATTTAGAAGACTCAGCTGTAAACTAAGCAGGATCACTCAAGTTAGACACATGCTGCTATACTTTTATTTCATCAGAAAAAACACCAACAGGCTCCTCATTTGGGAGCAATGAAAATGTTATGCCTAGATCTCAGCTTTAAACTGTAAAATTATGCTTTTTCTTACAGTAAGCTGGAACTTCTCTGTTGTTTGCATGCAACTACAAGATACAGCTTATGACAGATGCCTGGTAACTCATCTCAGGCAACTTAGAGAGGTCAGGATAAGGCAGCCAGGACTGCCAATGACATGCTGCATTTTTAATGCCTGTTTGTTAAATATTTGTCACAGCACTAAGGCATCAGAATACAGTCAGTTTAGAAATAAGAGGTTAAGTTTCTTCAAGTATCAAAACACAAAGAAAAGTCTGAGAACATGAAAGTGAAAAACAAAGCACTCTTGAACCTTTTGGAGACAGCACTCCAGCACAGAAACCCACAGGAAAAGAATGTGTAGGGTAGGAATTCAGCACTGGAATGCACTTATCCCATTTCACAGTCACAGCAGGATTAAAAAAAAGAAAAAGAAAAAGAAAAAAAAATCACAAAAAGTAACCAAAAGGAAGGAAGAGAAGCAAGAGTAGAAAATCCATTAAATTGTGCAGGTATATAGGATTTATATCTGAAAGACACCATGTCACTTTGTCACTTAACAAACAAACATGTAAACATTGCCAATGATGTCATTTCATTACCTCTAGCACTAGACATGATGCAAAAACAGAGGATGCTGCCAAAGCAGACTTTGAGACAGGGGCACAGAACCTTTCAAAGGATTCTATGACAATGAAATATTTCAATAATATTTGCAGCTGAGATAAATATTATTCACACATTCTCTTTAATGTGCGACTGTTTCCCTTAAACAAAAGAGAAACATTTATTTCTATTCCATTTTGCTTGTGATATCACACTGATCACAGCACTGAAACAGGCATTTCATTGGTAAGAAAATAGATCAAATACACTTTTATTTAAAATTAATCAAGTGAATTCAGCCTGATTTTAAGGTTGTTTTAATACTTCAATACTCATATATGTAATATTTATACTTCAGTACTTAAACAAGAAGCAGCTCCTAGTCAGACTTTCCAGTTAACCCTCAAGCCTACACACAGACATCCTCCCACGCAGGAGTTACTGAAGCACTCTCCTTTACCAGTTTTTCTACAGCTGAAATAACTTCATTCCATGCTTCCAAGCCTGTTTAAGTCTTGCAGGGATGTATGGATATATGTATCCACTGAAGCAGATTTGAAGTGCTTGTACAGTATGATAATACATCTTAATGCAGTCCAAACAATGAGATAATACAAAACAAAGACATCTGCCACCACTCTTTGCAAACCAGCCAAACAGCTACATCTCTAGAGAATAGAAAATGATGTAAAGACATCCATCAGAAGGCTGCCAGCAGGGCATTCTTCTCAGCTGGTGCAATCTTGCCCAACACAGAACAAATGTGCTCCTTAGGGTGTAACTATGAGAAAGGAGAGAAGGCACCTACCAGCAGAATCCCACCATATTTCACCTTCCACTGAGCAAGAGGATTTTACGCCAGCAGCAAAAATAGCTGCACTCTGTGACCTGTCTACCTTCCACTGAAACCAGAAAACTGCAAATCCAACAGCTACAACTGTAGCACTGCCTCAACCCTTTATCCCTACCTTCCCATGAACCTGAGGGAAAAGGAGAAAGGCCTCACTAGTTTCTATCCAGAGTGGATTTTCTGTTAATACTATTTCCAGTCTACCAACATTCATCAAAATCCTGAATAGGTCTGGGTTGGAACTTGCTCAGAGTGCACTTGATCCCACTGCCTATGTTACTGATGAATGGTGCTGGTCCCAGTAGAGACCACTGAGGGACAGGACTTGTCACCAATCTCCATGCTGAGACTGAGCCATCTGCATCTATCCTCTGGATGCAACTATCCAAACACTTCCTCACCCACCAGTCTATCCATCAGATCAACATCTTTTCAATTTAGAGAGAAGGATATTGTGGGGCACTGTGTCAAGGCATTACAGAAGTCCACATAAATGACATCCACAGCCCTTTCTTTCTCCAGTGATGCAGTCACTCCACCACAGAAGTTCACTGGGTTGGTCAGGCAGGACTTGTCCTTGGTGAAGCTGTGCTGGCTGTCCCAAATCACCTCCCTGTCCTCTGTGAGCCTTGGCATGGCTTCTAGGAGGATCTGTTCCTTGATCTTCCCAGGCACAGGGGTGAGGCTGACAGGTCAGTAATTTCCAGGGTCCTTCTTTCTACCCTTTACTAAAAATGGGTGCAGTGTTTCCCTTTTTCCAGTCACCAGGGACTTCATGTGACTGCCATGACTTTCCAGGTATTATAGAGAGTGGCTTGGCACCTACATCAGCCAACTCCCTCAGGACTCCAGGAGGCATCTCATCGGGTCCCATAGCCTTAGGGATGTTCAGGTTCCTCAGGTAGTCACAAACCCGATCTTCTCTTCGCAGTGGGAGTGACTTTGATCCCCCAGTCCCTGCCTTGCGGTCCATCCACTCCAGAGGTGTGGGAAGAGAGACTGCCAGTGAAAACTGAGGCAAATGACCTCACCTCTCGTTACTGCTGTTGCTCACTGAGGGGAGAGGGGTGTGTATAGTTTTTTTTGACTCCCTTTTCTGAAAAACCTGTCGAAGTCCTTCTTGTTATTCCTTGTGTGCCTTGCCAAGTTCAGCTCCAGCCTCACTCTGGCATTCCTAATCCCATCCCTACACATTTGGACAGCGTCTCTATATTCCCAGGCCGCCTGTCCCTGCTTTCACTGCCCCTGCATTTCCTGCTTGCCCTTTAGTCTCAGCTCAGATGGTCTCTTGTCTTCCTTTCCTTATTTCTTACGCTTGGGATTCAAGAGCTCTTGCATAGAAAGCATCCTTAAAGATCTGCCATTTTAAAAGTGACTAAGAAACTGGTCATTTTGTCAGCTCTGTGTGGGGAATTGGGACTTTGTCATTCAAGCAGGAAAAACAATGATTTGGCACTCTTTGGGAAGACATGCAGAATATTTTCCTAAAACAAATCAGCAAATAATCTTTTATTTCTGTGGCAAAAATCTACTCTCTTTATTTCAAGGGCTATGAATCTCATTACTCACTACTTTACATGCACTTGAAAGTTATCGCCTTAACCCCACACAAACATATTTATGAAAGAAGGCCTGAATTCTGACAGGAAATTCTGTTAAAATGCCACAGCTAATTCCATGCTACAAAAGTCCTCTTCCCAGAGAAGATGGACACACCCTGTGTCGGAGTTTTAACATTAAAATAAGGCTAAGTCTCCACAGAGCATTTTATTTCATTCCATAAATGGTCCAGCACCTTATTTTTTGTTCCCTTGCAAAGGGAAAAGAATGAAGCCTAAATGTAAGCCTACCATTTACATCCTATTTCAAGAGGTATTTTGTCACTGCAACATAATACAATGTAACAGGCTGCCAATCAATTGCAAAAAGCTTGCTTAAACCTCTTTCAGCTAAAATTGTCTTTAAAGTGAAGTCTCCCACTGAAGGGCAAGAGAACAAAAGTAGGCATATTTTAAAGTATCTGTTCATGAGTAAATGGATGTTTTTTAAAAAACATTTCTTCAATGACAGGCAAAATCTGGAGACTTCAGTTATAAAACATCTATATTTTGTTCTTCAAAAGAAAACATATAGGTTACCATGCCATGGTCAAAAGTGAAAACGCCAACGTCACGTCCATGGTGAATGTGATTCCGTCTGATAATAGGATTTCCATGGTTTTTAACCCAAATCCCTGCTAACGCATTATTGGATATTTCATTGTCCTCATATATTCCCTGGAAATAAAAATGTAAAATTAAGACAGGGATCAAGACCAGTAAACAATTTTATCAAAGAAATTAATATTGAAAATTACCTGTGCATGGTCTGTAATATAAAGTCCAACATTTTCACAGTCGCTGATGTTACAGTGTTTAATAGTAGGACAAGCTCCCTGGCCACTAACACATACTGCAGAGCCAACTGGAAGAAAACAGTACAGTTACCATAGCTTCACATCACAGTGTATTTATAAATAGTCTGGCAGTGTTCTCGCAAGAAAAGTTAATGTGAACTGGTATTTTAAAAAGATTTGGCATGCACAGAGCATTGCAGGCCACTGGCAGAAAAACACTAATGTCATCATTTTGTAGATGCAAAAACCGTGGTAGGAGTTGCTTTAAAATCACCCTGCCAAGGTTATACAGCTGCCAGGACAATGGTTTAAATAGTAATTCCTGCTTATGAAAGTTCTCACTCATTTATTTCCTTGTGTTAGGCCCACTGTACACTGACTGTTCACAACAAAGGACAACTGAAATTTAACAAAATTCTGAGCTAATTACTGCCTTGTTTTACTTCCCTTTAAACTTTCACAACTCAGTACTTCAAAGAGGCCAAACAAGTAATAATTTTGTAGCATACAAAGACACACCATCTAACCAAAGATGAGCAGGACACAAATGCACAATCTCAAGTACAGAACTAAACATCAAAAACCAGCAGGTCTCTTCCCAGCTGAATTACAAAGCTCCTCGAATGATTTCAGTTACCATACCATAACCCAGAAAAATAAGCCTTTTTCAGGAAACTAGGACTCAAACTGCTCAGGACTTCAGCAGATCAGCTCAATTCCCTGAACTCCCTGATGTATGAAAACATGAAATTCTGCAGCCACTAAATTCAACAACAGATCCACAGTGATTTCTGAAGGGTAAGATCTCATCTCAGGGTATCTAGCCTACGTTACACAATCAAACATCACTAAACAAGCAAGCCATTACCTGCTCTGTTAGTAAGTTTTCATATATCCTTCTGGAAAAGTACCACAAAGACTATGCTTAAATAATTCACAGACTCATTTACAGAGAGCTTATTTTTTTTAATTCCTAAAGAAATTATTTTGATTCTCTAGTCTGACCTTATGAATAATACAGGCTATACTAATTCTCTGAATTAAATCCTGCTTCAATTCTAGTAGCAGGAATTTCAGCACGTATCTCTTAGCAGCATATTTAATTTTGACTCTGTGACTGCCAGCAACAGAGAAGCCAGCATAAAGCTTGGTAGCTGGCTACAGGGCTGTTACCCTTTTAATTTACACTTTAATTGCTCAGCTTTAGCATGCAGTTACTGGTTGTCTCTATACCAGTGTATGCCATACCCAATCCACGCACATGTTCAGTGCAAGCAATTTGCTCTTTCAGTTTTCTCCTTGATAAAGTAACAAATTGCAGCCTCTGTGTTTTTCACTACAACTGAATTTTTCTGCTTTACCTTATATGACTTTTCATTGAACTGTTTCTAAATTTTCCAGCACGTTGCTATGGACACCAGAAAAGAGCATTTTATTCTGAAGCAGGACTAAGCAGAGGCGTTAACACAGTCTCTCTACTTCTCCTCAGTATTCCCACAGGTGTAACTAAGGATCACATCAGTTCTTTTGGCCACTCTACTACACAAGGGATCATATTTAGCAGTTTATCCAGAGTGACTCTTTAAGCTTTTCCCAGCTTTCTAGGAGAGAGGTTTATCACTTAGAAACAGGAACAAAAGCAAGCTGTGTGTATAATCTTGCACTTGCTCAGATTGATGCGAATGGCGTCTGACAGCCCACCTACCAGGCAGGTCACAGCAATCCATCCTCCTGGTTATTTACAAGATTATAGTTATAAATACAATATAGTAAAGTCCTCATTGTCTACAAGTCTCATCAATATGGATCTTACTTCTTCTCTGCAAGTCATTAGGTGGCTTAAAGTCAAGAAGTCATCTTTCAAATAACCACCAAAAAAAGCCATTTATAGTTACCCTGAAAATTATTTTTCATCTATTTGGTGTATGCTCTAGCAATTCTGGAGAATTCTAATTTTTCAAAGCACTCTATGTTGAAGTCAAACATTTTTCAAGGATCTGTGTAATTATACTGGGACTGCTGCCTTCTTTTGGTCAAAGAAAGTCATCAAAAATACCAACAGCGTGATGCAACCATTATAACTTGCTGTAAATACACACTAATTTGATTCAATCATAAATTTAAAATTCTTCATTGACCAAACTCCTGCATTTATACCTCATCATTCTATCCAGGATCAACTGGCAGTACTCTCGCCATACTTCATCCTGTGTAGTCTCCCCCTGTGCCACCTCCCCCAGGGACAAAGACCATCTCATCAAGGTTTCAAGTTACTATTGATACATAATAGGCACCCAGAGAATTTTGTTGGCAAGTTTTTATGAACTCCTGCATGATTTTAGAATGTCTATTTTTACAGCTGTTTAACCTCATCCACAGTTACTGTCAGGAGTGGAACGTGTTTCATCATCCCTCTAGGGTATGAGGACATTTATCATTCCTGCCTATTCTCATTAAATATGGAACAAAAATTACACAACACTTTGCCATTCAAATTTTTCCACTCTATGATGGATCAGCATCACTGCTAAAAATCCCTTTGTTTCCCAAATTAAGACAAGCACTATCTCTTCTAGACAGATGTTGCATCTTGTTTATGAAGTTCTTTGTGGCGGTGAAGTGGTATTTTGATGGGGTGTTTGTATTTTGGGGGGAGGTACCCACAGGTTCCTTCAATTCCTAATTTCCTATTTATATTAACTCTTAATAACTTCTCCTTTCCTGTATTTCATAATTGCTTTCACTCCCCTTCCTCTACCTCTTTTGGTGAGACTGAGGAGCTATGGACTTTTAGAACCCAGAGTGATAATCTAAAAGCATGTCTCTATCACATTTTACTTATTTAAATGAAAGCAATCTTTATTCTGACTCACTTCACTGGACTTGAGTATTGGTTGTGTGAAATTGGTCCTTCTGGAGTACCAAGCACATGGTTTAAGCTTCTTTTTGTTTACTCAGAATATAATGATTGCACACACTTAAGTAATATTAAAATAAAAGAAAACAGGCACACTGTCATCCACTACTGCTTTTATCCATCACGTGAGGACTAACACAGATTTCTTCCACAATAGATGCAACAGAACCTCTAGACTCAGGATCTTGCCATTTAAACTTTATTTTAAAATATTTCAAAGATGCTTTGGACTGGCAGCAGGAGACCTCCAGCTTAAATCACTTGCACTTACATAGCTCCCATCTTTACACATTACATACATTAAGAACTTTACATATGACATAACGTAGAAATATGCTTTAATGCAATTACGAGAGCTACAGAAAGAGTATCAGGCATGTGCTGGGAAAGAGATTTTGAATGCCTATGGATCAATATTTCAGAGATGTCAATTATTTGGAAACAGTAAATGCTTTTCTGGCAGACTGCCATTCTTCCTCCCTTTTTACACAAACTCAGTACTTCTTAAGTAGGTTATAGCAAGGCTTGGCAGGATTGAAGAGCCAATAAAATTTAATAATCAATAAGTGATGATAGCACAAGCCTACACACAGCCTCCTTCTGGTTAAAGAAATTTTAACTTTGGGTAAGAAAAGCAACAACTTAATACAGCAAACATTCAGAAATCCAGAGTCTTGGAGGGGGCAAAAATCCAAAATTCTCAGAAGCAGTCTTCCATAATGAAAAGTGATCATGAAAAAAATTATCAAAGCTTAATTTTAATGAACAGCTTTCACAAAAATATCAAGATCTACAACCTCATCTGTAAGCACACATTTCAATATGAACCTATGCAGCTCTACAAACTACTTTTATAACCAAGCTGAATGTGGTCAAAGAAACTCATCTAATTCCTCTCATTTGTTGTCAGAGTCCCCAGAGAACAATTTTTCTTCATATACTTCAATTTCCCAGTATTAGGATTAACACAGAGATACTGGGAGCAGCTAGCTGTCCTTTGTTCCTCTTTTGTCATTTTTAACACTTCCAAGTATTTGCTGATATGTCTCCAGTAAAACAGATGGTGATGCCAAGTGTAGAGCTGCAAAGCACAGAACTGCCATGATCAAGTGCAGTGTTTTATAGCCCAAAGCCTCCAAGAGAGCGCATCTTCCTCTAGAAGGCACAGACAAGGAATCCTTGCACCATTCTCATTATGGTTCCCTGCAGAATTCCTCCTTCATAGGCAGTACCAGAAAAGTGTAGTTCTTACATCTAGTTGGAAGAACTCTTTTTTCCTTGCCTTTATGTTTAGCTGAGCAACCTCCACGCACAGTCTGCTGCACAGATCCATTCCCTTCCACTAGCTGCCCATGGCGATGGGAAGTTCGTACGGCCATTTCCAAGCGAAGACTCACTATCTTAATTCTCCTGAACATCATCTTTCTGACACTCCAATGCCATTTCATCTGGTTGTGTTCAAAGATGTTAAACTTGCCATGCCTTGTGTCTAGTGATTGCAAACTGTCATCCTGCCAATGACTGAACTGCCATCCAGCTCCTCACTTCCAGACTCTGATCCATTCTTTCCTGAATCTACACTACTGATGTTTCCCAAATCAGGCAGGATAAATTCCTCATTATCTCTGATGGTGAAATGAGTCTTTCAACACTTCTGCCTGTACAGCTAGTACCCACACTCTGAAAGTCATATCAGTCGACTCAAAAGTGAGCTGAGCTTAGCAGTTACATCTTGTGACTGTTTAATGCCATCAGTCCCAACACTGAAAAAATCACAACAAACTTAACGTACAAGTCCCATGTGCACCCCCTTCAAAGGCCCCTCCTGCCAGCTACAGCTACATATACACCAAAACCAGCTATGTTCACAGAAACTGTCACACTTTTCAGTTTTAAACCAACTGGCCGAAAAGTCTAAACAGATTCAAACAGAAGACCAAGTATACATTATCCCAAAGGTTCTGGACATAAGGAAGTCACTGTAATGGTGTCATTCCAAGGCAATTAAGGCTTGCAGACTTGTATTGAATACCTGTGTCAAAACATAAAATATACCAATAGTGATCATGCTCAATTTATTGTGTTTCTTCAAGCAATAAAAAGCCCACTAACCTGTGCAAGTACTTCGAATAATACAGTGATCTATAATCGGACTGCAGTTCACGGTAATCTCTAAGCAGTGGTGTGCATTGTGGTGCTGAGCAGATTTGTCATCAGGGTTGAACTGAAATAGGAAGAAAACACAAAAATGTTGTATTTAATTGCTCAGGCATCAAAATAAATGTTTTTAAAGTTCTGCTTAAGGTTGAGATTCTTACCCTGATTGTCATATATCCAACATAGGCATCTTCAGAACCCTCCATAAAAACGAAGGTGGAATCTCTAGTGTTTTCTATTATAACTTTATCTGCTACTTTTCCTGGTGCTGTAAAGAAAACAATTAGTAAGTCTTAGTTCATGCCACTGAAAAGATATCCTCAAAATACTTACAGGATTCTGTTCAAAGCAACAAAAGAAAATTAACACTATTTTTGGCACATAAGTAGTCTTCCTGTCAAAAGAATCTCAAAAAAGGAAGTTTCAAAGACAATGAAGAAACTAGTCTTTAACTAAGACAATGTGGCACCAATTTAGTAATATCTAGTACCATGAGAAAAACCTTCTCTTATACAGAGCTAGTTTTTGACTACTACATAAGATAAACTGAATTAACAGTTTAAATATGGATACCAGGCTAGAGGCACTTTAACTCTGTTCCAAGTACAATTTATTTTGGTATTCTAAATGCTTTTATTAAAGCTAAAACCATACATTCCATTACTAATTTGAACCACTATTTAGTAATCTGCTCATGACCTACAAGTGACCTCCTCACACTTCTGAAGTGTGGGATTCAGAGATTTGAATTGGTATCCTCATTATTCTTTAGGAAAAAAAAAAAATCAAATTAGATTGAACTATAGTACTGGTAGCATGTACAAAGGTTTTGAAATGGTTCATTTGCAAAATGCCATAATGTGCCATTTGATTTCCTGTGTTACCAGCAAGGCTCTGCTCGATTCTTTACCCTTAATCCAAAGGCAGGCCATGTTTACATTGGGATGGCACAAGCCAGCAGAGGGAGCACGAGTTAACAACAGCCTTGCACTGGAATAAATTCAATGACGCTCATTCACAAGCAAAATCGTTTGTCTGATTCAAATCTGCACATTAAATATGCAAGCAGCCTTCCTCAATACACCAAACATAAAGGTGGACGCTTCACATACCATAACAGATAAGTTATCGGATAGCAATTTTAAACCATTCCCAACTCAGCACAAACATGACCAGGTATTTGCCCTAAATTCTGTATTTTATTGAAAAGCCTACGCAAAGGATTCCAGGAGCAGATCCTTTTCTGTTGCCTGTTGACATTAGTACAGACAAGTGGTATGTCCTGTTCTTTATCACTCTGGCAGAAAGATGTCAGTCAGAATGAAGCAACATTTACATTATTATTCAGCCTGTTCTCACTATCTAAAAGCCCAATCTCCACTTTCATTACTGCAGAGCTGCAAATATTTTAAGGTAGTCTAGCTCTCCTCTATACCACTATTCACTTAGTATTAGATAACAACTAAAAGAGGCTTTGATGAGGAGTTGTGTCATCATACAAAACACATTTCTGAGGCTTGGTAACATTTCTATATATTCACCATGGTGCACATGTACTGGCATAAACAAATCCGTACATTTCAGCACATGAAAAGGAACAGCACAGTATTGCAGGTGAAACCAGGAAACAACAGAGCCCCTAAGAGGATATGAGAGCCATAAATCAATATCAGAATTGTGCTCCCTCTCAGGGTGGCACAGAAAAATGGCACTTCACACTGGATGCTCTGAAACAGTATTAAACAGAGTTTTGTGGAATTGTGCTTCTAGGTGTTTACAAAGCACTTGGATCATGTTCTCTACAGACACCTCCTTCCTCTCAGCACTTGAGTTACTACACAGGTAGTAACTTCTGAGTTGTGAAGGTCCCAGAATGCCCATCATGGAACAAGACAGTTAGTAAGACCACTGCACTTAGATCTCCCTAGGAAAATACTGAAGACTTCCTTAAACATTAGTTTCATTCTAAATGAACCAAAGAAACTCTTTGCAACATTCTACTTAATCTTTGCAAAACCATCATTCAGAGAAATATCTCTATTTCAGCTTTTGGCTTAGACCACTTCAGGGAATAGAAATCAGTATAAGAATTGGAAACGGAAGGAAAAAGCCACTAATTTTGTAATCAAGCAAAATGCAGCTCCCAAGAAGTCTATTTGCTGAAGCCTAAGGGAGTCATGTTCCACAGGATCAGAATCACGCTCAGCTTAAGGACCATGGATAGACTGTTTAGAAATAATATAACAGAAAGCCTACAATAAGGACTGGCTAAAGAATTATAAATTAACTGGATGTTGCCTCAGACTTCTCTAATTCCTCAAAAGTAATAAAACAATTTCACTTTTCCCTGCATTAAAAGAAAAAAATCACTACATTCTGCAGGAAATAACTGTGACCCTGTCCAACTGTACCAAGTAAAAACCAGATACCCTTATAGATCTTACAGTCTGTGAAATCTACTGCAAAAATACAGCTCTAAACCAGTACAAAATACAACTTTCAATTCAAAGATGCAGAATGAATATTTGAAGAAGAGCTCAGGCACATGAAAATACTCTTCCACTCTAAAGTAAAAAAATACCCAGTTATGATAGTTTTCTTACCGTTTTAGCTTCTTCCATGCTTAAAATTACAACAATAATTCTTACTGGTTTTACTAATTTTTTTTTTTGACTGAAAAGTCTTTTGATAATCCCTTTTCACTTGCACATTATTTAAGTCAAATGGAAAATAAAAGGAAAAACTGAAAGCTGTAGCTCCTAAAATACACACATTCAGTGAAGATTCTCAGATCAGGACACGTCTGTGCAACTGCTGAATCTCAGTCAATTGAAAGACTTTGTGTCTTGAGTGAGAGGAGCCCTCTATGGAAGGCTCATATTCCTGCAGTAAACACACCCCCCTCTCCAACCCCGGAAAACAGAATTCTTTTAAGAAATTCATAGGTATTTCTGTCCACTGAACCAGATGCAACAAATTCCTTACAGAAGCTCTACTCTTCCTTTTTTCTTGGCAATTCAGCTATGCCACAGTACTAGTAATGCCTCCGAAGGCTTCCTTCTGAACCAACTCCTTCCCCCAGATTTAAGGGAAGAAATAAATAACCCCAAAATGAAACAGAACAACAAACTTAGAATACCAGGCATTATTCTGTAAGCACATTTTGCTTATGTGAGAAAGCAGAAGTTTCTTGCAAGCTCAAGGTATGTTAAGCAGCCTTTCTATTAATGGTTTGCTTCTTCAGAAGCCAGAAGAAACTATTAAAGAAATTTGAGTAGAACTGCAGGGAGATTTGGTGCTGCCTTAATCCTACCGTTCTGAAAAGCATGCCAGACTGAACGGAGAAGAGGTAGTTCTCCAAGGCTTAGCAGTTCATTTTAATTTGTTTTCTTTTTCAGACAAATGAAAATTGACTCTCTCTACAATGTCACTCACCATTCAGTGGAGAAAATCTGAGGAAGTGAAGTCACCACTGCCAAAAACTGAAATATAAATACATCTAGCATTCCTGGATTCCTCTTGGAGGTTTTGTTCCCCAAGACAGCTATTCTGTTACAAAAATACACAATGAAGATCCCTGGCATTTAAAGGACTGTAGTTAGGATAACTGTTTTTCTGAATAACTTAGGTTAATTCCAGAGGAAGGGAAAGCAGATGGCTTTTCAAAACTTAGAAGGAGAGAGAGAACATGCAGAAGTTTAACCAGATATCAAAGATATCACTTCAAGTGTCATGAAGTAATTGAGAAATTTTGTATCTCACGACAGTGCTGATCTAGTTTCTTCCAGATTTTGAACACTTCATGAATATGACCTGTCCTATTTGTACTGTCCTCCTCTATCTGAAACAGAAGCCGGGGATATTCTTTTATTTGTCTATGGCCACATGTCCATCAGCAAGCACTGCAGCCTAACGCAGAAGTGCTACTCCAGAGGGAAATAGTGCAGAGGATCAGACATCCACACCACACACACTGCAGGACAGGGAGGGTAGGAGAGACTGACTCTGCACTAGGCCTGGCCAGCTCCCTCTGACTAAACACACACTGGAGGACAGTAAGAGTATTCCAGGAACACGTCTCTTAAATTAGTCTCATCCAAAAGGAATCCAGTTTGTGCTCCAAAAGCTCTCCACAACACAAACCAAAGCACTGTAAGTGGGCATGTTCAGAATGTTAGCTTCAGAAATGTAGTCACAAACTGACAAACTCACATACTAACACAGCCACATCTTGCAGATCTGTGGGGACAAGTTTGAAGAGTAACACTAGAACAATCTGACTGCATCACTCAAAACCATTCTCTGTGCCAAGGCTGCAAAACCCAGGCAAGGAGTGCCAGAACAGGCTCACTCAAGAACGGAACAGTTGGTATGGAGAACAGATAAATACCCGAAAAGAGGGACTCTGCAAGACAACGAGAAAAAACACACACACACAAAACACACCCACCAAAACATAAAGCCCTAAACACACCACCCTCAGTAAAACCCACAACCCAAAAAAACCCAACCAACCAAACCAATCCAGACAGATAGCTTCTCAGAAAACACAAAACAGCAGGTAATTCACTTCTGGGTCACCATGGGAACAAGAGGTCTAAGAAGCCTTAACCAAAATTTCTACTAGACAGTTCTACAGCCTAAATTCCTAGCAGTTATCATGCTACCAGGAGTTAGCATGCTCACAGTAGTGACAGGGAGAGCAAAAAGCTCTGCAAGTACCACAATTTGCAGCCTGGTATATTATATTAATTTTCTAAACATTTCTTATTCTCCAAGTCTTATTTCCTTCTCCATTAAAGGTTCTCCTTCAGAGGAACAGTTGGGAGATGAACAGAGAAAGAACCTTCAGTCTCAATCTCAGAATTTTTCTGTTGAATGCTCTCATTTCCTTCCTCAAGATGGAATTACGATGCTGAAGAAAGTGGGACAGATACTAATTTGGGCTTGTTCCCACTGCTGGCTTCTACTCTGGAGATGGGTTTTATATATATATGTATGTATGTAAAAACTTCGTAAGAACCACCTGAAAATTTCAACTGCAGTCCTATAACTGAATATACTTCCTGAGAAATGCAATTTTCTTTTCTCCTAATGAAATAAAAAGACAAACAAGTTATTCCAAGAACTAACAAGCAGCCAACAGTACTTCAGTCTGAAGCATCAGCTACTCTTTAGTTAGTGATACTTGTAAAAAAACCCACTTATTTACTAGGCTGATGAAGAAAGACTGGCATTTATACTGGATATTTAATACACCAAAGTATCACTGTAAATAAGGTAGTAATTAACACGAATTTGAGACAAAGATGCTCCCACTTTACATACCTGCACCAATCATGGTGATTGGAGATTCTATATATATCCATTCATCTGTGTATATACCAGAGTGAACAAAGATAAGTCCATCAAAATGAGCTTCTTGAACTCCACCAAGAGCATCCTCAATGGTATCATAATACTAGAAAAAAAGGGATAAGTTTAGAGGAATGTCCATTTCCATTTATATAGATAGAAAAATACTTCTAAGAACTGCTTTAGAAACATACCAACATATTTTCTCTTCCTTTGTATCTTGCAGGATTACTGTAGAAATGTTCAGCAAAACCTGGCTTTACATGTGCTCCTTTGTACTGAAACAAGGAAAATAGCTTGTGATAAGCTTGCAGACAGCATGCACATGATATCTACTAATTACCTGATTAACATGCTATATGCTGACATCAGCTTGTCCCAAGAAGTAAGGATCGTATACTGATATCCCATATTAGGCATACAATTTGAAATGCCAACACCAAAAAATGTTTGCGCCTAAGAGAGTGATCAACTAAACCTAGAGTCCAACCTACTTAGCCTTGGAACTGACTGAAAAGCTTCATACACCTGAAGCACTCCACAAGAGCTGTTCTTACTTCCGTATCTTCATTTTCCAGCAGCTTGACACAAAAACTGCATTTATATGGTGAGAAAAAGAGAATCCTATACCTTCACTTGGGATTGAACACTAAACAAAGAAGCCAAATCAAGCATTTTTCCTCAACATGCTTCATGAATTCATTAACAATTACACATGGCATTGCATCATACACTCAACCTTGATGTTTATTTCTCTTATTTTTTCCTAATATCACGCCCAGCCATTTGTTCAATACCTTTGAAATTCTAGACTAGAGATGCAACCACATTCCTTAAAGAAAACCTGTTTACCTCCAGTCAGGCCAGCTGTAAATCACTGTTTAGCCCAAGTGATGATATCAATGTATGTTGGTTTACCAGAGGAAGATGCACACAAATCTGATAAGCAGCACGCACGCTGGTTTGGTAACATATGAACACAATGTCCTTCCAGTTGTGAGTCTCAAACCATGACAATCTCTTACACAAAACTTCAGTGATGCAAAACCCAACACAGAAGAGCCAGATATTCAAGGACTCCACTTCACCGTGTGGTGTCTCCCTAAAGTGTGCCTCAAAACAGGAAATAACTTCTGAATTGGCCCTACTGTGTAACACAACGAGGATCTCTCCCACCTCCTCAGTCGCATCACCCTAAAGTCTAAACCCAAGATAATTACTATTGTCAGCCACATTTCAGAAGTTGGTGGTTTTACTTTTATAAATATGTATAAATTTGAATGTAAATGAATACTGTTACCAGCTGCTGGAAGCTTTCTTTCCAGGGATTTGGATGTTCATATTCTTCTGGATTAATTTGATAAAATTTACCAGGTTCAGGATGCATCATTGGACGAGTGTACTCAAATACTTCCATATACAATCTTTTCCTGAGCAGAAGTGTCAAGCAGAAGAGAAAATTAATGCATTTCTGATCACTCTTCCATTTCAATGTAACACCAAAAGTGAAAACCTAGGGGGTTTTTTTCAACAGGATGTGCCAGTCAGTGACAGTGAATATTACCAAGATCAATATCTACCATTTAAAAACAATTTTTGTTCTACTGACTTTCGTGTTTTTCTGAGAAAAATTCTGACATGTTTCATGAGCCAAGAGAAGAAATTCTCAACATGCAATTTTCATGAAGAAATTTAAGCAGTTACGGTGTTTGTGAATCAGAATGTAATTGTCTATGAACTACAGCATTGCTTTAACACTTACAAAAGCTAGCAGCACAAGAATAACAAAACTTAAGACCAAGTCTGCCACAACCTCTTCCTCACCTTGCCAAAAAAAGGCTGAAAAATGCATTCACATAGAACAAGTGATGCACTGTATTCCAAAAAGAGTTCACCAATGAACAAATTACAGTGGTTTAAAAAGAAGAAAATGGCACACAGCAGTTGGATTCTTTTGATTAGTGCCAGAATGCAAATAATTCAGTGTCTGAGCCTGCTGATATTAAGCCCAGACTTACTTACAGGATGCCACTGAATCACAGAGGTTGTAATTCATCTGACAAGACATCCCCAAAGCTGTCTTTAAGACAGAAAAAAGGGGCATTTTTGGGATGTTATTTTGTTATTTTTATTTTAGTGGTAATCCTTATGTTTTAGAAAAATCAACTTAAGTCACTTCTTCCCTTATAAAAAAATTACAAATTTAGATCCCATCTATTCAAACTCTCAATAACCCACAGGTAGGGTAGACCCATATGGGGGAAAACAGCCGAAGTACCCAACCATTACACACAAGAAACAAAAATCAGAACAAACAAAAAATAACACTACACAAAGCTTGCATCTAACATGAAGAAATGTTTTGTTTCTTTTGTGTAAAGTAACAGAATCCCCATAGTAGCCTAAAAAAAAGTTAAAGGGAGAAGAAAGAATGCCTACTGAAGGAATTACTATTTTAAACCAGGCACAGTTTAACTAGTACCTACACTATCAGAGAACCAAGTTTTACTGTTTAATACATATAATCAGATATTTGTAAGTAACAAATAATGCTTAACTAAACCAGACATATCAAAATACAACTAGTTTTAACTCAACTAATTGTAACCAACATTTCAATTTTTCTATTGTACTGGCATCTTGAGCAGCACATCTAGTATTTCTCAAGATAATGAGGAATAGCTTTTCACTTACCACAAAATTGGATCATTAGCCAGCTCACTGAAGCGTTTACACACACAAGCTGCTCTACAGAGATCCTGCTCCAGCAGGTAAGAGAAGATCTTTAGAACCACTTCATCTGGCAACTTCTCCTGAAGATATTGTTCTGCAGGTGCTGCTATTAAACAGTAATCAATAAAAGATTATTGACATATTTAGCCAGCCCAAATTCTGACTGAAAAAGATTACCAACTTGTCACTTGAAAGTTTTCCATTTAAAATGCCAATTATCTCAAGGCAGCCTTTTTTTAAAACTACATTTCTTCTGAATCTGAAGGCAAAAATCTGATAGAAGTTACAGATTTGAAGTCCTCTTTCCAACACTTCTTAGTTCAGCTTTTCTACTGGAGGAATCATTTTGCATACAACTGCAGATGTTAAGTAGGCTACTGTGCATGTTCCAGATATCCTGGCTTCTCACTACTATTGCTTCATTGTGGTTCAATTAACCCACATTATCCATACAACAGTAATAATGCAGTCCCAAAGCCAAAATCTCTGCAAATGTTTTCAAACACAAAAGAATTTTATCAGAAGTAGTCACTGTCTGGAAAAACTACTAGTAAGATTTCCTTGTTCTCCCACAATGAACACAATGGGGAAAGAGGACATCTGGGATGTAGGAAACCAATATGCAGCAATAATTCCAAAGTCTCTTCCTTCTACTAACTCCCATTTATGCTCTTTCCTTTAAAATGAGAAATCTATATCAGAATAAGTGTCAGTCTTGCCAGATGTATTTCTTGAGAGAGGCTGGAGAAAGTGGTATTCCCACATCATTGTGTGGAGACAGAAGTGCACTTTGTTAAAGTCCCTGCTCTTGGGCACATGGGCACTCTGCACACAACAGTTCCTTTGGGAAACCCTCACCTGCTCAAACCTGAGTTCGTGTTCTCACAAGACCCTTCTGTGACAGAATCCTCAAAGCAGGTGAGTTCTCCTTGCACAAGTCACTTGTTTGGTTAAAGCCTTTAGGATCCTTTCTATGATTCTAAAGGCACAACCACACAGAACAGCTTCCAAAGTTTAGATTTGTACACAAGGCATTAAAAGCCCCTGCCTACTAAATTCACAGCACAATTACATCCATGTAATGCCCCTCACATTATTTATTTTCTTCCTAGAACAGCTGAGCTTAAGCAGCAATAGGATTGTGATTTGGGCTACTAGAGGAAGCCTACTGAAGTGACCTTATGAAGATGATCTACTAAATGTAAGGGAGTAACATTCTGAAGAACCATGTCCACATGAGATTTCACATAAAACCAAACCAACCAAAAAAACAAAAGCCTCAGGTCTTCCCTGGGCAAGGCAGCACAAAGAAAGACATTCTTTCTAGCTATAAGAGGGAGAAGGCAAGAATTGCAGGGACCAAAACTGTGGCTTTACAAAGATACTAAACTGTGGTCCGCAGACCACATCACAGAACCTGTGTGCTATGAAAGAACTGCTTACAGCTGTTTTTCCAGGGTGTCATGCTTATTACACCTCTGACCAGACCAGGCAGAGGAAATTCTGAAATATTACTGAGTATGCAGCACCTTTCCCTGAACCTGTTCCTTGTTGCACCATTGTGCGAGTGTCCCCTTAGTGATTCCCAAAAAGCCGTTTCCTTTAAGATGCCAGAGGGACATTGATAACAGCTGCTCACAGCAGTATCACAGCTTACAGACACAAGCTATAGGTACATGCCACTTGAATCCAACAAAAATTTATGCTGTGCCGAAGTGTCGCCATCATTTCACATTTCCACAGCTTCTGGCTCCCACAGTATCCCATCCTCCTCCAAGGTAATTTTTTTTTATCATCAGCTCATTGCTGCAAGCTATGCATCACTGCAAGCTACAGAAGTGCTAGCATGGGACACAAGGCAGGAGACAGGAATGAACAGCCAGAAGTTGGCCATGACAGTTCCCTCCTGCAACAGCATTATTAATGTCAGATTACAAAATTATTTTTATTCCAAGAAAACAAAACAAAACAAAGCCTTATAAGACAGGCTGAAGCCGGTAAGTTTGTAAAACTTACAGAATTCAAGTAGTCTGGAAAGGCGTTCTGCTCAAGAAACACTTGGGGAACCCAAAGCCTGAAGAGCTTAACAGCAGCCCATAAGGGGAACATGGTTGGCCATCACCAAAAAATTTTACATGCACAATCAATGCTGGTTTTTAAAAAGGTCTTTTTCCACTGGAGATATAAAGGGTATTTTCTGTGTCAGACAGGAGCAGATCATTCTACACTCCTAATTACTCCTGAAATGCATCACAGGATAACTGGACATTGCTTCTGAATACATCTTTTTCTGGTAGCTTTCCAGTTAGATGTAGTCTTCTACTGTCTTACTGAAAGCTGAAATGTGATATTGCAAATGCAAAGCAGTAAATCCTCCCAAGTCTTCTCTTTTTAACACTCAAATCCCTGATGCATACAATTTAATCAGTTACTTCCATAAACAACCTGCACATTTTTTTCTTCTTTTAAGTTTATATATATTAGGACCCTGAATAATTTTTTATTGAAGCAGGAAGCTCACTAGTGTACTGTCTTCCCATTGCTTCAAAGTTCATATTCCTGTTTTCCTCCCCAGGCTCTTATCTCTAAATGAGAACTGAAATCCGTAAGTTTCCTTACGGCATGGGACAAGGACCAACTCTGAGAAAGAGTCAAAACACTTCTTGAAATAAAAACCAAACCCCCCCCCCCAATTTTAAAGCCTCAATAAACCCCCTCACCCTTGCAATTTTTCAAGTTGAGTTTACTTGGAAACTTAGGCATTGCTTTCAAAATGAAGGTAATGATTTTACAGGTGTTTTCTATCCTCACTCAGCTTTATCCAAAATCTTATAGAAGTGAGCAATTTAATTTAAATTGCCCTTCTGCTCAATTAAGCAGGGGTTGATTTAAGACTTCTCCACTTAAATCACTGATACAGTGATTACCAGGTGAAATTCTCCACTATAATTTGAAAAACCTAATTCACTTCTTAATGTGAAGACTTTAAATTTTCTCTGCATCAAGAAAGAACTGCATGCTTTTGTTTGATAAATCCACACCTCACGTCTTGGATATCTTTTAGTAATGTGTCCAAGCAAGGATGCAATCAATGTCTTCTTCCACTCAGTTTACAAAAATAAGGCCAAACAGTTTTAAAGGCTTGTCTGGTCACCAAATCAGAAACATTTACATGCTCCTACTCCTGACAGTTTCATGCCTATTGATGAAGTGAAGGTAAAATACAAAATGCATAATCACATGAAAAAAACCCAACCAGTTTTCCAAATACGTGTCAAAACCAGACAAGGATAAAAATGAAGAAGTGCAAGAGGTCATCACCAACCTTTATCTTTGCCCTAACATAAGTTGACAGTTGAGCTATTTATGATTTGGTAAGCATTAATATACTGCACAACTGAAAGTTAGAAACATAGCTGGTTATGTCATTCAGTTTCCACAGGATACGCATGAAGCTACTTCACTTTCAGTTTTGATCATTGAGCTGATAGGGACTAGCAAAGTAACACCAAGAAAAAGAGCAGAGAAAGCTGCCTGAAAGTGAATTCCCTTCTTTGTACAAAGACCAAGAATGCCATTCCAAGAATGCAGATTTGTAAATTATGTCTTATATGGTTACCTTTTTTGTTCATTTTAGTGGAGAAGATAGACACAAATAGCTTTTACTCCATAAGGACGTATTTAGTAAAAATCTTTTCTTGTTAAGAAGCAGAAATATGTCAGAAACATAGCATGTATTGTTCTTGGGAAAGTATCTTGGGAAATCAATAGGAAAAGAAAAAGATCAATTTTAAAAGTCAGTAAGTTCTGCAAACTATGAGTTATGCATGCTCCTGACGTACAGGAAAATCAGTGGGTGATCCAGTAACCTTGAATCTCAGTATGTACTGCAAATCCACAGTTCAGTGAAAAAAGAAATTTAAAATGGCAACACTCCCAGCAGAACCAACTCTGAAATCTGTATTAAAATACACATTTTTCCAACTCCTGGCTCCATTCCAGTTGGAAATTCTAGTTGACTGGCATTTCTCCTTTCAACTTTGCCAAATTTTCCTCAACTCAAGAGTCCATAAAATAAGGAATGGTCTTCCAACCAAAAATTTTCCTGTATTTCTAGTCCCATGCCTTCATTTCATCTGCAGTTATGAAACAAACACATGTACACATCCCACATGACAATCCAGAAAGTCTCATACCTACAGCTTAGTTACAAGAGCTGTCATTACCTATGCCAACAAAAAATGTGAGGTGAAGGGGGTTGTGTGTTAAAATAAATCTCACTACAATTAATACTTGTACAAATTTAGAGGAATCTCTCAGAAACTCAACAGGGAGATTAAAAAATAACCATCACACGTACTGGGAAAGAGATTAATAGAAAATGGTTTGAGGAGGATGCTCCCTTCATAGATTGTGACTGGTTTGAATATAATCTTAAAGTACAACTGTAAAATCATTGCTTACAACTCCTCTGGTAATTCCATGATGAAGAAACCTCCACAATCCCTGTACTTTCCCCACATGAGCTCAAGAATGTAACAAATGGCACGCACTCTGAAAGCGTGGAGAATTTCCTTCGAAATCAGTGTCATTCCTCTTGTAAATTGTACCTCAGGACTCAAGTAAAGTTACACACTTTCACTAAAGCAAGGAGGTGAGTAAAATGGCAATGAAGAATACAGCAAAAAAGTGGAAGGAAAACAACGAACTGGCAAGAGAAACAGAGTTTGGGACAAGACAACTTTGCACAAGGCTTCAGATAGCAGATCAGGAAATGAATCAATGCAAAATGACAAAGGTTAATGTCCAATCAGTTCTGGCCATTTCAAGAAAATAAGTCTGAGGTTAAATGGTTCTTAAACAGCTGTTGAAATTAAGAGTTAAAGACAGGAAGAATAAAACTGAGGTGGGGAAAAAGGTACAGTTGAAAGATAAAATCTACACTATGGAGGTGAGAGGCAAGAAAGAGTGGACCTCAAGACAAGTAATGAAAACAGACCCAAAGCCTTGTGCCAGCTGCTCAGTTTTAATTTATAATATTAAGAGAGACATCAACTAAAAAAACCCAAAATCAAAATCAGGAAAAGCAAGAGAAACCACATCAATGGGAGCTGGCAAGCGTTGATGTTGCTTTTCCAGGAAAAAGTGACAGTACATCTCCTGGAACTAAAGAATGTGACAGGAGACAAGAAAGAATAGAAGCAGAAAGACTGAAAAGCTACATAGAAAAATGAACAAGTAGGGTGTGTGTGCCTGTATATACCTACAATGTGTGTGCACACAAATAAAATACACAGTGTAATTGTACACACATGCATTGCATGTGTTTAATATACAATGTACATATACTGTAGATGTATGCAAAAAACGTATGTCCATCTTGTATGTAGGTATACATGTACTTTTATTTACAAACACACACTCTCCCTCTCTCCACAATGAAGTGCTATAATCACATATCAAAACCACCTCTAACCAACACAATTAAACAATACCATCAATATGAGAAATGGTAAATAAGGCACCACTGTAGCATTACTGCTCCTAACAGCAGCTTAGATTCAACTACACAGAATTGTGAGAATAAAAACAACACCAAAACATGCCTGCAGTGAAGCAGACAGACCAAAGAACCAGATTCTAAAAATTCTGATTAAAATCATGCTGCCAAATTTGAAGTTCAGAACAAGCTTATAGTTTTGGGAGTTTTTTTTTCCACTACTGTTTCTTAGTTGGAAAACACACAAGAGAAATAGTCTGGGGGCAGTGTGTGTGGGGGTGTGAAGTAAAAATTTCTCCACCCCTCCTCCCTCAGCCCCTGTTTTGTACAAGAGTTATTACCTGATAAATCCTGGGATTTCCCAGATACTCTAGCACGTTTTGCTCGGTGACCAAAGTTTTCAGTAGCTGAAGTAGAGGCACCCTTTAATCAAATAAGTAAGAATTAGTTCAATCATTAGGTAACTTTAGAAAAATACTAACTAGTTTCATATTCTTGAAACAGTAAGATTTCCTTTACAATTAAAATCAAAGAAGTTACCTCCATACTGCTCTTTGTAGGGCAAGCTGTTCTTTTAGGTAGAAGAGTTTTTCTGCGAAGTTGGTATGGACTATTTTGTGCACCAGGACCTGATTCTTCTGCAACCATATCTGCAGGTACATCATCATCTGTAAACAAACAAACAAAAAAATTCGATAATTAGAATTACAGTTTTGCTTTATACCAGGAAAATGCTACCAAAATTTTCAAGTAAGTACATAGTTAGGAGGGTGGGGAGGAAGTGCTACAGAACAGAACTTCTAGAAAAAAAAGTCAGAATATATGCAGCATACATAAAGCTATATGAGAAGGTACACATGAAGTAACTTATATTCTCCATATATACACAGCAGCTACACAAAAAGCAGCTTAAGACCAACCAAACAACCAAAACCCCAGGCTTTTGGTTTCTCTGCAAGCATTTAATTCACTACGCTAATTCAATCACCTCATTACCTCAAATTTTTCACTTAACACTATCAGCAGAATGGAACACTGAAGTGTCAATTATTAACTAGATGTTATCAAGAAATCTTTTAGTAAATATAGCACTTAGTACAAAACACAAGGCAGAGTTTTCCTCAAACATTTTGGGAATAGCTCAGGCCAGTGCACAAAACCTTCTGTAAAATGGAGGTAGCTTTAAATGCATACATTTGCTTCACCTACATTGTACTTTAAGAAGAGCAAGCATATATTCTCCCTGCCCTTTAAAAAAGGGGTGCAAAAAGTGTCACAAGTATAATTTAAAGGTTTTGATTCATTAGTTTCAATTTTCCCTGTTCATATATTTATGGAACATATTTGGAACAACCAAGAAACAATTACTTATTGCTGCATGCCCTATAACTAACATTACATTATAAAGTTACAAGAATTTTAAAAAGGCCAGAACAAAACACATCTAGAAAATAAATTAAAGCCAACTCCAGTTAAGTAAAAGGTATGCTTTCTGCAGATGATTAACTGTGAGAAAAGAATTTTGGATCTCCTTTTCAATTTAATTGCATTTTTGTTCTTAAACTGATCAAAATGTGATGTGAATGTGATAGCCATAAAAGCAATGCCATAGAGCCAGCCGTTTTCCTGAATATATCAGGTTGGAGAGATAGATGTCAAAAAAAAAAAAAAAAAAAAGCCACAGAAAGAACCTAACATCCCACCATAAAACTCCCCTACCCTTCCAATATTAAACTACTTTGTTTAAAACACAAAGCAATGCAATTCTGAAGTGACTCACTTGCATTTCAAAATCTCAATCTCATTATTTCCTAAGGGTTTCTGGTTTTGGGTTTTTTGACATAAATTACAAAACATGGTGTTTATATTGGATTATTCATACCATCACAGCCTGAGCTGCTACATGAGTGACAGCTAGCCAATAAAATTCTGAACAAAAAAACAAAACAAAAAACAAAACAAAAAAAAACCCCAAAAAACAAAAAACAAAGAAAAAACCAAAAAAACAACCAAACCCCCAAAACAAAAAGCTTGCTCTCTTCTGGTACCAATTTTTCCTCTTTCTTAGCAGACATTTATAAATTGCAACCTTGCCATGTCTCAGAAGAGATCACAATGCTGCCATGACATCCAAGTAGAGGACAGAAGCTGGTACAAAGATGAAATTCACTGGTGCTATGTGTACAACTCCACACAGGCACCTCAGAGCACCAGAGGAGAGCTTCATCAGCTCATTAATCCACCTGAAAATTAACCTGCAAGAACTACCTTCATGATTAGCCTTCAGCCAGCCCAACAGCTTGCCCAGCTCAGCACAGCCTCAAAGAGGGGTACAAGACCACATGACTGGGAAGCACCACCACGCCTTTTGCAGCACCAGCGCAGGTTTTTAAGGATAGAAGTGAACTGTGAAACTTCTACCAAGACCCACCACTTTAAGACAGAGCCACCTCCGTAACCCTCAGTTAGAAGCTGGCTCACACTCCCTGTCTGCTGCTTACAGGGCACACCTCATCAGCATCTGAGCACTTCACTGCCTAGGAAGGATAAGTATTTATGCATTATGCAAAAAACCTAAAGGATACTGATGGATAAACTGTAGTGCATTTTCCTCTGAGGGAGTGTCTGGCCCAGTGCTGGCATCACTGCCAGGGAAGATTAGTGACCTCAGAGCAGACTTAACACATACTCATGATTCAGTCACCTGTTTCTTTTAATCTCTGATCAAAAATACCCCATCAATTTAACAAGGTATCAGTAGAAGACAGAAGCTGCTACAGGACAGCTCCCAGCCTTCCCTGGCACACCAGAGCAGAAAAGGAGTCGTGGGTGTGAAGCAGGCCCTGCCAGGAGGAATTCAATTTTCCCACAGCAAAACACCCAAATGTACTCCGACACTGCAGCATGGATCTACTTTGCACCTCTTGCTTCTATTCTAGATTTGAGTCAGTAATTATCATTACTGTCACTAATATCCCCCAGAAGCTGCCTGGGGACTTTAAGTGTCATGTCTCAAGCCCCCACTGCTCCCCTATTTTGCATTGAAGACACAAGATGACTGTCAGAACAGCTGGGTTTTTCCCCCGTTCCGGATGGTCGGTACAATAGTTCAAAATTGCCACATGAAACACAGCAAAAGCATAATAAACAAAGATAACAGAAAAAAAAAGAAAAAGAAAAAGCAATGCTGAGAATTTTGATCTCTCAGTATGTGATGAAAAGGGCACAGATAAACCCCAATCGGGTCTTCAGAAGTGCACCCAAGGAGGCCACAAAGGACAAACATATTACTGCTGAAAAGACAAGGCAGAAGCCTGTGGGGTAAAATGGAAGTAAAGGTCAGTTTGGCTGAAACAGCAAAGGCTAAGGCTAAGCAGAAGAGAAATGTATTCATTTTCTTGCAGTGTGTTTAGGAAGATGGCAGGAGTCCCACTCAAAGATCACTTTTCTAGCGCAGATGACATTAAGAGATATACACACATTCACAGCAAGTATCAGAAGAATTAAAATCTTCCTTTTTCCATCCAAACAGCAAGAAAGACGAGAGAAGGATACTGGAGAAAGCAAGAATCCACGCAGTGTGTGGGTAGCAGAAGGGTGCCCAGCACGTGTACCAAGGTGCCCAGCACTGCTGTGCAATGCCAGCCTGGAGGCACCAGTCCATGGGGCATGCACATGGAACACACCGTGACACAGGCTCACGGACTGGGAGAGCAGCACTTCAGGAACCAGGATCCTCCAGTGTGGCCCTGCTGCCAACCTGCTGACCGCACACAGGACATGTGTGGCCATGGAGGGGTAACCAGTCAGGCAACTTGGATGACTTCTCTCACCAGCAGTTTTTGCCACACTTCTGAGGGGCTTCTGCACAAACTTCTGACACCTCAGGAACAACAACTGATCCTATCTTTCCAGATGCAGCCTGTGTAGTTACTGCCAAGTGAAACACTACCAAGAAACCTGAAGGTTGAGTGACCTTTTACAGCAGTAGCCTCAGTGCTGGTTTTTAGCCTTCCAGATGCTCCCTATAAACAGCCTAAAGCAGCTACAGTGGGAGCCTTCAGAGAAATACTGCCCACAAAGTAGCACTTCCTCAACTCTGCACATTACCCTTCCCGGGGGAAGCTCTTGAAACAGACTGAGAACTCCAAGACCTCTATTTTGAAAATCCTTCTTTAAAAACCACTTTAACATACACTTGCTTTAAAGTAGAAATATCTACCTTAAAATACAGAACCTCAGTGCCTCCATAATATTTTGAAAAATCTTATTTTAAAGTGTAACAGTACCAGGTAATAACATCCATAAAAAGCATTATAATCACATTTGTTGATGATAGAAACATAAAAGTCAATAAACAAATTTGGAGTGTGTGTGTAATATTAATATCATCACACAAACACCTGCTGAAATGACTGCCAGATGCTGTCACTGTTTTAACCAAGTCAATATGTCTGCAGTTTTTAAGAGATTAAATTAAGCTGAGTCTGCTCTCAAATAAATATTTACCCAAATATTTTACATCAATTATATAGTAAGATAAAATAATTTCAAATAAAAACATGTTTATTGAACTTGTGACACTGACAGGTCCAAATCTAAATTTAAATTATCTCATCTGATAGTTCAAAATGACTTATGATATCTGAACCATAGCACTACAAGCTTTAAGACCTACAAAAGACCAATAAGAACAAATACTTCCAGGAAGGAAAGAAAAATAAATCTGCCATTCTGGCAACTGCAATCAAGATTACTTTGAACTTCCACAAATGCTATGGAAGTGAGTACCTTAAAATAAATTTTAAAAAATCAAAGTTACACAATTGACTTCATTTAATGAAAACACACTGTTACTTATAGAGATGTGACAAAGCACTGTCAAGAGTTACTTATAGAAAATAGACCACTTCTAGAGAAAATTTGTCATGTCCACAACATTTTTCCAAAATGTGCATGTTGTTTCATTTCTACCTAATGTATGTTCAAATAATATTTCCAAAAATCATCTTAAATATAAATGACAACTGTAATGCTGATAAATTCTTTAAAAGAAAGAAAATTTGGGGGGGGGGAAGCTTTAAACCCTCTCAAATAGATTCATCCATAAAAAAAAGAAAAAGGTAGGCAGGGATTTCAAGGGAGGCAGCTCATACACTAACCTGTAGGCTTTAAACACTTAGTCTTTACACTTATTTGTGTCACTTATTTTTGCTGGTTTTCTGTACCTTCCCCAAATGGGGCAGGAGGAACAAAACAAACCAAACAAAAAGATTTGTAGTTAAGAGAAGCAAAGAGCTGGGGGTGGCAGGTCTTTCCAAACAGACACAGCATTGAAATTGTTCCTGCAGGATGGGGAAAGAAAGTTTATCCAACTGGTTTTAAGACAGAAAAATCAAACTGGGGGTAGGTCCCAAATGAGCAGCTCTGAAAAATAAAGTTAATCCATCCTGGACCTATTTGAACAAAGCCATGATTCATCTTGCCTGTGAAACAAATTGCCACAATAACAAGAGTTCATTGCACAGTGTCTTAAGCAGAACTGGTACAACTTCAGAATGAAACAAATCACTAATAAGACAAAAAAAATCCTGATATGGTTTGTCTTCATAATTAGAAGAAAACATGAGAAAAGCAACTAAAATGTTAACTGATACAGCTCACTTGCTCTGCGTAGAGTAAATCTTGCCATAAATCTGGCAAAACCCAGATAAGGCATACTGCCAATCTGTGAGATGACAGTCCCAACTACTTGGTTGGATCCACTTCTGGATTAGCTCAAAAATGCAACAGAGCAGAGAGGATGGCCCAAGTTTAAGGGAGTAGAAAAGGAAGGTACACCCAACAGAGCTAGTAATAAAGGCTAAATAACCTACAGAACAGAAATACAAGGCAGGAGTTCTGTATTAGCACATACAGTAACTGCTAAAACATTTACATCTCTGCAACAAACTGCAGACCCAAAAAAACAAGCAGAACACACCCACCCACCATTTTTCGTCAAGAAGCAAATCTCTGGGAGTGAGCTGTTAAATAAATGTATGTATCAGTAGTGTGACTGACACTTATCCTGTGTCCTTGAAAACATTCCTAACAAGTGGCTGACACTTAAAAGCAGACACAGTGCCAAAACATGAGAGATACTGAATATAGGAATTGCCCATTCTACTTTGCATCTCAGAGCAAAGGTTTCTCACACCAGTAGTGGCTTTGCCATTGATTCCAGGCAGCATTTAAGGGTTAGTTTAAATTATGGTTGCTTAAGGTTGCTTTTGAAATGGAGACCTTTTTCTTTTGAGAGCTGAGGACCTCTTTGCAGAGAAAAAACCCCACACATAATAAAAACACCACCATAACAAAAAAAAAAGCCAAAAAACCCCTGCACCCCCAGAAACCTCCACCCAAAGCAAACCAAAAACCTACAAACTGAGAAAGATGACATGCAAAGTTCACTGAGCTCAGATCCAACATGTCCTAAAGGCAGGAGCACAGTGGTGGTCCTTCACAGTCAAGTTACACTTCACTACAGTGGACCAGGGGGAAAAAAAAACAAAACAAAAACCAAACCAACAAAAAAACAAAAGCAAACAAACCAAACAAAACCAAAAAAATCCATAAGGAACAGGAGGCATGGATGTACCTATTCCATTTTATTTAAATATCATGTTTTTAACTTTAAACGTAAGAAGTAAGTGCAAATGCATTTTCTACTAACATAAAAGACTTTAATAAATACTGTGATATATTTTAATTCTCATTACAGAAAGAAACACTGCTGTATTTTCCAGGCAATATCCAGAGAAGCTCAACCCACAGAAAGATAAAAACTAAGAGGTGGTATTTTTGTAAGGTTCTGATGGCACTGGTCAATGAGAACGATTAACCTCTGACTGGAGACAAAGCTATCTGGAACTGGAAGAGACCCTGCAGGAAAAAGACTGAGACAGAACTGCTACTCAGAGTAGCAGGCTCTCAGCTTGGAAAGGGGACAGACCTACCATTAAAAATGTATGCTTTCTTAAAGACGACAGAAAGATCAGACTTGCTGAACACCATATGGAATAAAGAGGTTCTGCCTTCTGGGAAGCAACAACTAGACACAATAACCATTACTGGTTACTAGAATATTTTAAATATACATACAATTTCTTACTGACAATAAATCAAGGATATCTAGCAATATGCAATCACACTAACTTTTAACAGTTTATTTGATAAACAAAAATTATGTGGAGCGCCTTGAAATTTTCCTGTATGGAAATTTCTTAAACTGAAATAGGGAAAAAAATTATGCTTAAGCTAAGAGTCTCAGTACTTGTGCTGAGCAAAATTTAAAAAAACACATTCAGCACACCACCTCCCACCCCAAGAGTCAAACAGCACTTCTTCTGCATTTACATTTTAAGCTTTTAAACATCAATACCAAATCAGACATCTTATTACTCTCTGGAAATAGGTCGTGCAGTCATGATGGCCTAAAAAGAGTAAGAATAGATCAGATGCTCAAACTGTATCTGTATTTGTTCAGAAGCTCATGTTAATTTTACAACCTATTTTAAAGTATCTTCTACAAGCAGAAAAGCAACTACTTCTAGTTACACAGAGAGTTTCTTAAGGCTGAGATTATTTCTTAGTGTTATTCTTAGATAAAAGTTAATTTCCATGAGAACTTAAGAACCTGATCTTTTCCCCTCCTCAGTACATTGTGAAGTCCACTACAACAATCTTTACACAGGTCACTCAAACCAGACAGAGAGAAAACACTCCCTCAAAGATTGGCTAGGTCAGCTGGCACCCTCAAAATGCTGCACATTAAAACATGCAAGGCAAAAACTTAACTTCTTAGAGCTGGCACAAAACAGACTAAGTGAGGAAACAACTGGGAAAGATAAACTGGCTGCAAGCCCAAAACTTATCCCCATCTACATTTCTTAAAAAATTATCAACAGTCACAAACAGTTATTCACATCTTGAAACTTCACTCCCTGGGGAGCTCACAGTCTAAAATCATCTAACACAAAAAACATGTGTGAACACTAGTTAAAAAACGCTCCGGGTACTATGAAGAATATTTTCCTTTCCAGAACCCAGGAGCAAAAATGATAACTAGGATTTGACGAAAAATTCTGGTTTCTTTCCACAACCATGCCCCCAAAAGAGGTATTTAACATCAAGTTAAAGACTGAATTTCTAAAAAAAAATCATTAACATGTACATTTTTATTAGACATACAGAATAATTGTACAAGTACCTGCATACTTGAGCTACTTGTTAGAGAACTCATTTCAGAGAGGGAAGAAAAAGATCTTTTTCTTACAATAAGCAGCTCTAACGATCAGCACTAGGTGTGTAGAACTGATGAACTAGAGTAAGAAGATAGATTTTTTCCTTTCCTTTTTTTAAATGACATTGTTTTCCCAAACTGATGATAACTGTATTATAACATCGTCTATAACATTTGGCAAAGTAATAAACAAATCTCCAGGTGGCTGCAGTGCAAGTATTAAGAGGACTCCCCTTCCTCCTTAATAGGCAGCTTGACTTCTGCTCTGACAAGCTTTCATTGAGAAGGGACAAGGAACCCTTTTTGGGTGCATTGCTCATTAAGAAAGCAATACTTTCAAAGATGCCTTGCTGCATGGTTCCTTGATGCTGCAGCAAAAAAGCCGACCAAGGAGATTTTAAGGTTCAGAAATACACACTGTTTAAGAGCCTTTCATCGTTACATTTCTGAGTGATACTAAATAAAACAGACTATTACTACAAGCTGATATTTTTTCCAGTCTATTCTGACTACTTACTCGAGATTCCAACTAGGACCAATTAAGCTTTCTACCTGGCCATATTGCTTCATTTGTTAGAGCAGTCAAATTACCAGTCTCAAAGGTCATCTCCCTCTGGCTGAAATACAGCAATTTTCATCTCATTAGAAAAGCACAAAGCTAGTGAGAACAATAAAAACACACTGCAGGAAATTCAAGTATTCCCACTTTATTGTGATCAGAAAGATGTTTCTGATCAATTCCCATACCTCAGCTTCAGGCGGTACTTTCAAGGTGCCTGACCAGAGAGGTGAGAAAGCAACCCTGTGACTGCACCCTTGGTGCCTACAGAAAATTCAAAAATCCCACTTTACCCGGAGAGTATCTCTCTCCCTGACAGAAAAGAATTATAGATACTCCAATAGCAACACCAAAGAACATGTGCACAGAGGAACTGTGGAACCAGTCACTGGTACTTAAAAAAAAAAAACCAAACAAAAAGCTGGCAAAACAAATCCCCACCAAAAAAATAAACAAAAAACCAAAGAAACAAATAATCACAAAAAAATCTAAACCCCCCCAAAACCCAAAAACCCCCCAAAAATAATCAACCAAAAAACAAAAACCCCAAAACAACAAACAAACCAAAAAACCGCAAAAAACCAAAAAAACCCAAACAACAAACCCCAAAACCAAGAGAACTTACTTTTATGAACAATGATGTCAGTAAAATGGCTGGACATTAATAGGATGAAAATCAGCCTCAAAAACTCATGAGAAAAATGTTCTAACGAGAACATGTAAAATAAATATAGTTATTTGTGAGGATGGATTATTTCTAATAAGCAGAGTAACTGAACTATAAAGCAGAAAGTTTACCTTCTTTAATTAGACTAAGTCTGGATATTCTTGACACCAATAACTCTAGAAAAATCATTAGAAGTTTGTAGTTTCCTGTTTTTATTAACTTCCAGCAGCAATTACTTCCAGCCCCACCTCCCTTAGCACTGTTGGAACTGAAGAAGGAGCACAACACTTAATTTTTGTTTCAGCTGAGTTTCTAGTATCTTTGAAAAAACTGGGGGCAAGCCCACAGTGTAAGAGAAATAGTGAATTCAAGGAGAATGCAGATTTCACTTAATGCATCCACAATTAACACCTCAAATTCTCTACACTCAGTAACTGATCCATTTGCAGAGATTTTCTGTGATGCATGGGAAGCCAAGGGAAACATGGCTTCCCTTGAAAGGGCAGGAAAGCTTATGTGTAATGAAACAGTCCACAAGTCTCATTATGAATTAACACTGTTGCAACTATTCAAGCATAACCCCCATGAAACACCACCTTGACATAATCATTTCACCAAATTTTCAGGAAATGAAAGCCTCCCACAGATTTCGCTGTCATAAACCACATCTGCAGAACACTGTTGTAACAAAGGCAGAATTAAAAAAAAAAAACACGTACCTCCTGCTACTAAGCATAGCAGCAGATTTGGAGATACTTGCCATGCAAAGCCATCTGCCTTATGTGGACTCTACATCAGAAGTGACTGACATCTATCAATACATTGGCCCAGCTGAAACCTCATTATATCAAAGAGCAGTTTTGATGAACCTTAGGAAATTCCTGGTTTAGTGTCTCAGAATTAAGAGTTTCTGAAATGCCTATCATGACAAGGAAAGGCAGTCATGGGTCTGTCTTGCAGTAGCAAAAAAGCTGAGGAAAATACCAGGTAACCAAGATGAAAGGCCAGACACTTCTTTTTGTGTCCTGGGTTCAATCAGGGTACAGTCAGTATTATCTCCTCTAAGAAAGAAGCAAGAGGAGGAAACTACATTAATAGTACTTTACAGCTTACTGGGTTTGGCTGTCATTCTTCCCTACTGTACCAAGCGAAGTTTCCATGTTGGCCATTAGTCTATGAAGCAGAGAAACACCGAACAGTCCAGAGAAAAACATATGGCCCTTGTAACTTTGATAGACAGCTGGGCGAAAAACACACCTTGTGCTAATACTCCTTACAATTTTGGATGTTCAAGAGCATGTCTCTAGAAAAAAAAAAAAACCAACTTTTTTCTGTTTGCAATTATCAATTCTGCTACTTTTTTTGGCTATTTCCCCTTATTATTACAAGGATATTGAACAAGCATGCTGCTTTCTCCTCCTGCACTAGTACTACAATCAACACTTACACAGAACTTCAAGTGTTACAGCTGAAATGAAAAAAACCAAACAAAAACGCAAGAAACTCCAACACACACACACACCCCCAAAAGAAACTATGAAATACCCCTATAAGAACAACACAACTAGCAACAGTATACTGAAAACTTATATATATTAGACTGGAGAGGAAAAAAAAAAATCATTAGTTCTTCCCAAATTACTGTTCTCTGTTTTCTCAGTTATTTCCCTGAAGCTAAACAGAGCCATGCCTTCCTGCTATGGACAGGCACTTTTGAGTTGGTAATTCAAGGAATGGAATAATAGGGACAGTTGAGAAAAGCTTTTGGAGTAAGTAAGGATCAGATAAGTCTGTGTGTGTGCAAACCTTGTCACAGTTATGCTTGTAAAATTCAGCCTTACTACAGTGTACATTAGATACAACATACTTTTAACTAATTCAAGGATAACAAATGCTTGCTTTCTTTTTTTCATATGTGCATGTTTCTGGCATAATAACAAATATACAATTACCACTAAATAGCCTTGCTTGAAAGGTTACAAATAACTATATATTGTAAAAGGGGGTCTCTCTGGTGAACAAATGTGTGGAACCATAGTAAAGCCAAGTATTGTTGGGGTGCAGGAGAGAAATACTTTGTTACTCATTACTCACTTGCCAGCATATATGTTAAGACAGGTTAAAAAAATCTGTCATCGAACTATAAAACATCACTGTAGAAGTCAACATCTAATTCAAAACTAAATTTGATAAGAGCTACAGTAAAAATAAAAAACTGCTGACAACACCAAATATTGTAGGGCTAAGGGCCTCCCTAAACCCAAGCTGCTTTGAGGAAGTTGTTCTCTGTGTAGAAATTACTTTCCATCATTATTCAAACCTTCTACTCTGAGAGATAAAGACTAAATAGCTTTTCTACCAAGTTTTACAGTATTAATACATGATTTAAATACAAATTGAAATAACAGGATCATCTGTTTTCCACTGCCAACATGTGTTGCAAAACAAACACCAGGAAAGCTGGAAAGAAGGTTTTGTATTATATGCTCAAGGAAATCACAACACAGGGAGGACACTCTGTTCTGTCTTGCCCTGTAGACTAATGATGTCCTAAGCACCCCAATCCAGGACTTACTGCTCCTGGGCATCTGGAGGGAAAAAAAAGTAAAATTACATCCTGATTTCATTAGAAAACCAAATGGCATAGTTTTGATATATTAATCAAGTTTTAACCTTTGTTGTTTGTTTTCTCTGCATCTAAACAGACCTTTTTAAAAATCATGTTTATTTTTATAGACACACACTTCTTTTTTTAAACCTAAACACTGGGTAATTCTGTACATGTTAGTTAGCCAGCCCATTCCACAGCACTTCATAACCAACCACCATACAACACTCAGCTAGTTTTAACTTTCCCATTTTCACCAGCTACAAAAACAGGCTATCAGATGCTGACTGATGATGTATTTTCACCATTAAAAGCAGTATCATGTACGAAATGCTGCATCAATGAACTTCTACAAGCTTTTTTAAAGTAGCTATTAAATTTCCATTAGTATTTTCTATTAACATTGTCATTGCACATTGTGAGGAGCTTTTAGATATACATGTACATAAACCTGTATGTAAGTGCATTCAAACTTCATAAATACATTTTAAATGCACAATACAACTGATTTTGGCAGAGGAGAACTCTCCTTTTAGTAAAACTTCAGAGAGTAAAACATCAGCAACTGCAACTGTCAGGGGAGGGAGTGAGGGCAAAAAATCTGTATATTTGGCTATGACGTTTTTTGGTAACTAATTACACTAATTGCAGATAGAATTTTCCTGATAAATTCTGAAGTTAACTGTGTGTGTCGTACAGAACTTATCTGCAAGCACAATCTAACTTTCCAGATTGAGACTTTTTTGCAGTGAACGCTCTTAAATTTAAAACTGCAGATGATGCCCTGTATTTGATAAACTATTTTCAACTACTGACAATTTCATAAAAAAAAAAAAAGCTAGCAGCTCTTCTCATTCTCTCTTAACTGTTTTTCTTATGGTCCCAATTTGACTAAATCTCTGTTATACTAAACAATATGGAAATGCCCATTCTTTAAGAAAAAAAAGAAAAGCCTTATAGATTCCTCCCTGCCAAATGAAGCAGAAGCTTATTATTTCCATTTCAAATTTATTCTTAACATTAAGAGGCCATAAAGTTCAAGCAGGCAGAATAAGCTGGGTTACCCGAGAGCAGGCACAAGTCACAAAATGGAAAGAAACTAATTTTTCGTATTGTCTGGAGTGTCCATAAGTACTGAAAGTTTTCAGTAGGGTTCTTTTCTTCCTCCATTGTCTTATGCCCAGTCTTTCTGTACATGTACAGAGTCCTGAACTTTTCATCTCTTAAACAGGTCCTCCTTCTCATGCACCTCAACTCTCACTTTTGGTTTCCCAAGTTCTAGATACTTACTCATTTTAAGACCATAGAGAAGGGGGTTTTGTCATTTATTCTGTATCCATTTGGAAGGTCTGAGCCACCACACTTCTTGCAAACTTCCTACAATTTGTTATGCCTCAGTATTGTAAATTTCTATTAAAAAAAGTATTTTTAAATTATGAGCATTAAATGTAAGAGCTGCTTGAACATCTGCAATAAAAAGCAATAGGGAAACAGTATGGTTGAAGAAACAGTCCAATAACACAACTCCTTCCATCCAGACTCTCAAAGCCCTTCATCACACACAATAATCCTGTGTTGTGAGGTATTAAAAAATGGATTGAAACAGTCACCAAAAATAATCCCTATGCTAGAAGGCCACAAGGGCCTAAGGAGGTTTTAAGAGGAAGAAGTGTCCTTTCTCACTATGCCAAAAAATCAAAGATTATCTAGAAGTCACATATTAAGACAGTCAGTTTTCTCCTTTCATGTCTGGACAGTTCCATCATTATCCATGTGCCTCAAATATTTTCTCTCAGATATCTACACAAAGCAGGGTATTTATAGACCAGGACACTCTGGAGAGTCAGTAGACAAAACTCATGCAAAGAAAAAAAAGAATCATTAAACTCCTTTTCTGCTTATTTTACCTTCAGTTCATGACTTTTTTTTTCCAAAGAAAGCCTTTAAAAAATTGAAAAACTGATTAGAGAGTATTCAAAGATGTCAAGATGTGCCATGGCAGCTGCCCCATGGTGAGGTTCCCCTTCATCCCATGGCTAGTGCTGACTACCCCTCTACCCCCATATTCCTGAAGAGCCTACGCAGTTTAATCCTGTCCCTTTCAGTTAAATATGTACGAAATAGAAATGTAGCTGTGTGCAGATGCATAACTATCAAGGCATTCTCCTGGAGATAAATTTTATATATATATATATATATATATATATATATATAAAAACACTTTGTGAGAGAAGAGTCACAGGTGTACAGACCTGAAAACGTTCCGAACACACTGATCCACCAGAAAAGATAAACACCTCTCCTTCAGCCAAACTCATTTTACTTAGTACATCAACAGATTAGGTCAGTCACAATACCTTGGTTGAAGAGGGCTGCCATTTCATAGTATTAATTTATTGTGGTTTTTAGGTCATCAGACTATATCCTTAAAAGGTTGCAGGAATAAAGAGTATTAACAGTAAGAAGGAACATCATATTACAAATAAGACAGATGGCCAACAAACCTTCAGATAAGTTCTGTATGACAAATAATTTTATAGATAATTATCTCTTCTGCAGGACAAACTGCTCAAATATTTAAACTAAAAACAAAGGCTTCCTTGGCCCAAAGCACTGCAGAAGTTGACTGAGCTTACAGCAGTACGCAAATAAGGTGAGAAAGCATTTAATTTCCATAAGGAAACTTCTTTCTTTTTTTGACTGTGAGGGTGACTGAGCACCAGCACAGGTTGCCTCAAGTCTGTGGAGTCTCCAAACCATATGAGCCCTTTCCAAGATAGCCATGGCTCTGCTACTCCAGAAAAGGCAGAAGAGAACAATTCAACCACTGCTTGACTCCAACATTCTATTCAGGTAAAAGCTCTCCCACTCCTACTCAACATACCAAGACCCAAAGTATTTATTCCACTGCTACATAAACATGGCTATTTTCTACACCAGTGTTGTTATGTTATCAAATAATCTGTATCAGAATGTATTTTGTCAGCAAAAAACTATGAAGAAATAATATTTTAGGTTAAGTCACATCCTCAGCACAGCAATTTGTTTTACTTAGAAGTACTAAAACATAACTTGTTAAAAAGTTACAGAAACTCCCTCATTTCCTTAGATTTCCATAATATATGCATTACCTCATTCGTTCCCAACTGTCAGACTCAGTTTAATTTCATCATCTTCCTAGTCCAAAGGTTTGAGAGAAAAACACCACTACCACGCATTTTGACCCAGAACTAGGTTGTAAAACATCCTAGGGTACTTCTGTACACTTGACCAGGCAAGTGGAACATCACCAAGTCTTTACAAAAACACTATGTTTATTTAAAAACAGATAAAGGGTGAGCAACTGATGTAACAAAAAGCTAGTCTAGAGTAGCAGCAAACTTTTTACAAAATTGAATGCTGACGAGTAACTGATAGAAACAACCTTTTCAATTTCTTTAATTATATCTACAGAAAAAAATCCAAAGAGATCAATCTCAAAGGCAATTTGCAGAAATTTTCAACAGGAGGACTCAAGCTGCTTCCCTCCTCACCTTTCCACATTAAAGACCAAAAGGTAATGAGGTATTTGTGTTTACCTGGAAGGCTGGTATGAAGAAGTAAACAAACTGCTGCCTGACCATGTGATCTTGTTTACACTGCTCAGACTCGGTTATAACAGAAATAAAAGCTATGATTACAGAGCTATACAGGAGAAGATTTATCCCTCACTGCTAGAACTGAGAAAGAAATGAAGACAAACTCCAAGAAATCCAGAGAATTAAGATTTCAAACTCTGCAGTGCTAGGGTGGTAGCAGAGCAGTGGTAACCTCTGTCTGTTCTGAAGGGAAGCCCTCCCGGGCACAGGGCCCTGAGCAGAGGCCCATGGTCCTGCCAGGCACATACCCCTGTGCATGGTGAGCTCCCCCACGGCTCAGAAAGGATGCTGAGCTAACTGCAGCAAGCTACGCTCCCTTCCCTCTCTTTCTATCCCCATCTCATGCTCTTCCAGTCATTTCTCTTTGTGCCATGATGGATGACATACAAGTACCACCTACTTAAGGGTGATCTTCAAAATATCTACCCCCCCACACCCCCCATATCTTTCAACTGGAATGAAGGAGCACTTACACTATTACTGTACACCATCTTTGCACAAATACGTGAATATCGTCCTGGTACAGAAAGAGATAAACCATTCTTTCTCCATATTATTAAGCTCTCAGTGTTTAAAAAAATAGAATTAAAAAAAGGAAAACAAGAAGTGCTACTGTGCCAATTCATGGTTTCAGGGATCTTTGCAACTGTAAATTGAAGTATTCTGGAACACGTGCTGGCTGAACACACTGAAACACTCACCTGCTAGACAAGATTGCACCAGCTAGAAAGTCAGAGTAATAATATATTCTACCTCCTACACCTTCACTCTAAATTACAGTCAATTTGCTAAAAGCGAAGCCACACACAATCACTCTCCCTTACAAAGTATGTTCTCAAACTAATGAATCTACAGGCTGCAGTAAGATGGTTATATAACATCAGCAAATTGAATTTATTTTCTGGGCCCTATTTTCTGTCAGTCTTTGTAATCATCACCTCAGTTTCAGTTTCCTTCATCAAGTCATCCTGTCACAGTTTCACCTGTTCTGAATTTACCAATCTGACACACCTGTAAACTACTCAATTGTTCCACTGTTATTAATTTGCAGTAGCACCTGGAGACGCAGGGAAGTTAGTCACTTCAAACACTTACAGCACGGGGGGAAAAACCCAAACTTACCCTGAAGAGCTCCTGGACACAGTTGCAAGCAAGATTAGAACAGGAGAAAGTAAAGACAACAAGTAGGCACATCGAGTTCATTTTCATACAGGCTTATACCAGTGTGTTGACCACGCAGTGTTTTGGGGTTATGTGAACAATGTTCAAATAACATTCCCTGCTGGTTTACTTACAGCCATTCCTTCTCCTAATTGATAATCTGGGATGAGATGACAGCACACGGTTTAAGAACTCTGCACTCAACAACTTGCTTGAAACTGCTGGAACCAAACCGGAACTGGCTGCTGCCATCCTGGCACACTCCATTCAATTCATGAGTTAAAGGATTAATGTCTTCCAAAAGTAGGCGGGGAGGATTTAAAAGACATTGCTGCTTATATTCTTTCACCTGCTGTTTCTTTTAGATATCACTACTGTAAAGCAGGGGTAGAATAAGTATTTTCTATGAACTCATTTTAATTTAAATACTACTGAAAATCACTGGTGAAAATAAAGGATTATCTAGTGAACTACAGTTTCAAGTGTTTGATCTGAATGACTCTGCCTTGTGTTAACACCTGGGAGATCAATTCAGTACCAAGAGTCCTTAACTTCATTAACCACATTTATCCCACATTTTCCTTTACCGAGCTTGCAAACTATACAAACAAACTTGCAAACAAACTATACTCATCACCATGCAACTGAAATTTTCATAGAACAGCCACCTCCTCCCTCCAACCCAAAGCTAACAAAAGCATCTCAATGCCATGCAACCACACACATGCTTCTGAAACACACCATCCCCAAAAGGGCTTTGGGCAGCAGTCAAACGGGAAGATAACACAGCCCATGGCCTCTACGTTCCCCATTAAGGGCTGAACAAGTGAGCATTATTCAAAACCTGTGAAACCAAAAGGTTCCAGCCAGTGCAGCTAGAAGGCAGGCTACAGAGAAATACACCTTGAAGAACCCTGCCACTGTACAGTAGCTGCTTGGCAGTATTTTTTTCCTTAGGTGTCAGAGCATATGCCACCACTGATGACTAACAAGTAAAAAACACAAAGAAATTTTGGCACATCAGTCAAACCATGGTTGAAAAATTATGAAGCCTGACATCAAATCAGGCTGCTATCTTTGAAGTGTAGTACTTAACAGTCAGTGAATTATTTTATGTCAGTGCTGTGTGCATTTCTGATACTGGCACAAGCTGAGAAACAGTCCAGTGACTGAACCATGATGGAATGAATCTTTACTTCCATTTGATAGACAACAGACACAACTAGCAGATGGATGGACTGCACTATCTACAGAGATATTCTGGGAAAATATTTTGGTAGTTGGAATGTCCAGTTATAACCAGAAATCAACAAGTAAACAAAACTGAGACGTCACCACAGAGATTAATTTCCCTTAAGAGACACCTCTTGTTTGCAAAGTATAAAAAATTGTTTCCAGAAAAAAATATTCTACTTTATATCTCAGACTCTCAGAGGACTTAAAAGAGGTCTTTGGTGGAGGGAAGTTCAAGACCTTTGTTGCATAGCAAGCTTTATGCATGTGTGCATACATATACTAGATAATTAAAAATAAAAAAAAAGAACCAATCCTAAATACTTAGAAGAGGAGTCAGAGCCACTTCATCCTGCTCCTGTCTTTTCACATTTACTGCATAATTTATACCTGGAGAACTGCAGTGCTTCAGAGAACACAGGTCAATGCCAACAAATCAGCATCAATCTAGTACTAAGCATCACTTCTAGAGACGAAGTTTTTATCGACTGTTTAGCATCTTTACCTTGAAGGGAGCCTCTCTTAAATGTCTAAGTGTTCCTAGAGGTAAACCTTGCATGCAAAGCACCTACAGACCAATGATACTATCTTTTACATAGCAACTCCACATCCACCTTCTTGGCAGACCAATGCCTATCATAGGATAGCAAGACTACAGATGCAAACTCAGAACAACAGATCACAGCAAGTTTCAAGCCCTACACATGTAGAGTGTACAAGACGCTGCCCATCTGGAAGCAGAAAATGCCCCCCATTACACAACTACATTTATCTTCTCTGTCAGATTTGAAGTGCAAGCACCGACACAAGCAGATTCGGTATTGCTGAAGACTCAAAAGAAAATAATTCTTCGTGAGCTGCTCTTAAATCACGAGCATTCAAAACATTTTTAGCAAGTGAAGTATGTTTTGTGCACTCAACTTCAAGTATGCCACAAGGGTCACGAACACAGTGAAATCTGGCCTACTAAATAAATTGATATTTTCCCCCACTGAACTAAAATATACAATACTTGTCAACTATTAATTATACTCCACCAAGTAGAGCATTCCTAGATCTCTGTTCACTGTTTTTCTACTGGCAACACTGGGATATTCTCCACATTCTGGTATGTATCACAGATAGTGTACAAGCGCATTAAGCTTTGCCATGTTGCCCCTGTACTTTGGTTGAGCACATGGAATATTAGTCATCTTTGTTATATTCATGCTCAACATAGCTACAAAAATTGTCTTAAGATATATTCTAAGCAACTGTCAGATTGAATTCTTGACATGTTTATTCTCAAACTATGGCTAATTTAAAAAACAAACTGTTCATATTCTATAGATCGAACAAATAAACTTACACTAAAAATGCCAGGATATTTACCGAGGTAATTTGTCCACATGTAATTTTATGACTATTTTACACAGAACACATATTTTAAGAATTCTTTAAAATATTACATCATACTCATTTTCCTCCATATATACCAATACCCATCCTACATCCAGATGCTGTAAATCTGGTGTTTGGGTTCACTTTCTGGGGTTTAGTTGATTATTGAGTTTTTGTTCACAATTTCAAAAACTAGTATTTTGGTAGGAACAAGTGCTTCTTCCAAGAACTTTCACCTTAATTGATATATGGGTGATCTAGCAGTCCATACTCCTCAAAAAACAAACACAGGCATCCTCCACAAGCAACTCCAGGCCTTGCAAACAGGCAAGAGGTTGATGGCTCCTACAAGCAACATACACCTATTACTTTTAATTAACATACAGAGAAGCAAATCGTGAAGGACCAGATTGAGCCCTAATATAAGTAAAATGTACAGAAATAACATATTAGATATTGTCTGATCCAGTGCACTAGTCAAATGCAGTTATCAGAATGAAAAAAAAAAATTAAACCCTTGTAACAACCTAGAGTGGGAGAGTAGAAGTCATATTTAGAGCTCAGACTAGATTTACTGCCAGGCAGTAAATTGCTGAATATACATAATTAAGCATACAAAAACAGTATTATGCTAACAAGACTTTAAGAGCAGCAGCTAGGTGAAAGACTAAAACCATCTTTCATTGCAGCAGAGTCTTCTATATTCCAAGGGCAGGAACCATTTATGCTATACATGGTGCCACCTATTACTCAGAAAATGTCATCATTCCTGGAAATAAAGTGAAGAGTTGTGAAATAACAGGTTTTGAAAAGTTTGTTAATAACACTTCACACTTGAAAGCCTTCAAACTTAAGAAGAAAAATAAAAGAAATCATGTGCATTTCAAAACCAAAATCCAGTTTGGCTACTTAAGCTTAGATTTTTAGACCAAAGTAAACCCTTATTAAAATAGCTTGTGTTCTTTACGAAATGGGAAAGAAGTCTGCCCTTAATGAAAAGTAATCGATTGTGGCTGAAGACCTGAAAATCTTCAGCTATGAGAGTGTCAGGAAGGAAATCTTACAAAGGGAAAACTTCTAGAACAAACACAGAGTAAGACTGTCAATGACACAAGTGCCCAAAAGATCTGGTTTGGTGCCCATAAGGGACAAATACAGAGCTGAAGTCATCTTGAGTAAACAGCAGTTCAAAATTAATTTTCATCTTTTATAAAGCCAAATCTTACTGTGAACTACTTGCTCACTATGAACAGAGTTCTTTTTATCTCAAGTCTCTGTTGGGAAACCAGAAGGGACAGAAGTACCACCACCACATTCCTCCCCACTCAAACACAAATGACGTTGGAGACTAGAGGCTCATATGTATTAAAACACAAGTTAAAAACCACGGAAAAAAACCCCAACCCTAATACCAGGACTCCCTCTGCAACAGGACAGCCTCAGACAAGAGTTGCCAACACAAAGTTGTCTCTAATGTGTATCTATTGGGAAGCATGGTGCCTGAGTAAAGATCAAAAGCAAGGCAACTAAGTCATGGACTTGAACATCTCAAAATATAGACAGTATCAGGCAAGTTCTTCATCAGAAATAATTACGCTGGAAGTAATTTTCAAAGTGCCACTGAACTTCATTTTGCCAATATAAATGAGTACAATCCTTTGTCAGTGCCCTTTCTGGTACTTACAGTTGTAACATTTTATTCCAAGTCATTACAACTTTATTTTTCAAATTGAAAAGTACAGAAAACTAAATAGAATTTCCTGCAAATCTGAAGCAATTCTTGAAGTCAAATGCTTCCATCACATCTACAAGCAAAAAGAAAATTCCCATCAAAAATTTGCTTTCCCCTAGCAAACAACATAATTTAGTAGGACAGATCTACAGAAAATTTTAATTCCAGACTGTTCTCTGAGCTACATGTAGCAACGAGGAGATGCCTCAGACATGTTCTATTGCATGTTCATAAGACTCCAACTTTAACAGCCTGGAAGCCCTACCAATTATTCCTAGACATGACTGTGAAAGGCACAATCAAGCACTGTGATATTCTGAGCCCAAGCTCTTGTCTCTTACCAGAGCAAAGACAATAAATGCATGTTGTACATATTCCCTTCAACAATCTCTGGTCTAAAGGATGGACAAGTGGAGAGAAGTGAACCAAGCACACATATGCCAGGTATTATCTTTATAAAGGTCCTTTCAGAGCAGCCAATAGCTGATTCAAGTTAGAGCAGAATATCATCTGTACCAGTCCAGATTACCATTGAGTACTAGGAATCCATTACTTAAATTATGCTGCTTCCTACCTTCTCCTCCCAGAACATCAGCTGGCTGTATGGGATAACCAAGTTAGAGCAGTTAGACTTCTGCAAGAGCCAATGTAAATGCTGGCCTCCCAGAGAGTTCCCAAAACCACTACAGTATTAACTGATGCCTAGTCTTGGAAAAACAAAAGAGCCAATATCCAAACAAAGAGAGGGAGCAGTACTTCCCCTTCTGATAAAAACATTCCAAGCATTTCAAATTAAAAGCCATATATTGTTTGACTGTCAACTGCAGTGTTTTCTCCAACTACTTCTTTTACCAACAATTGCCTTTTATAAACTCACGTAATCTTCCTCAGATAAAATGCTGTTAGTGTTTTTTACTCTGTCTGTTCACAGCATTGTGCCTATATGATCAATACCATTAGGAGTTCCCACGTCCCTCTCAGGAGCCTGTGATAAAGTTTCTAAAGAACCAGTGCAAAATCTGTTTGCATCTTCCCCATGATCTGTAGGTTGTCTCTCAATGTACTTCCTTGGGTATTTGTGCTTTCACAATGTCACACCGCATTTTAGTAAGAATATGTTATTTTCTTGTGCCATATGTATGGTTCAGTGCACCCACAGGCACACCTATGGCTTCACAACTGCCATGCTGTATATCTCAAAAGCACAAAGGAAGAATTTATAAGGACACAGAATGTACGTTATACAAATACAATTTATTCTCACAGAAATGCCCACTGCTCCTTCTGCAATTTTTTAAAGTTAATTGCACAAACAATTAAAACAACCCCTACTCTCTGCCTTACCCATGAATAAGGGCACTGACTGACACTCAGTGGCAAATTAAAAAAAAAGTCTGCCAGGCAAAGCAAGCCCTAACCCTGCCAGCTGCCCCTTAGAATGCAAGTTGTTGCCCCCATGACAGATGGCCGTACAGCAAACGTGGCAAAGCAAGAGCAGCTCCAGTTTTCAGCCCAGCATAATTAAGCCAGCCAACTACACTACAATTCCCCTTTACCTTAATATGCTGCCCCGAAAGATTAAAGCACCACCACAGCCATATTCCAAGCCATTCAGTGATCCTTGTCTTGAACAATGATCAGCTGGGAGCACAGGACAAACATCACCTAAGAGCACCAACTCCCAGTACAACCATCCAGTTTTTAGCCTGGGACAACCTGAGCACTGACATACATCCAGAAAGAAAACAAGTATTGTACCAAGAGAGACTGTAGTTCAAAACTCAACTACCAACCACAGCAACCCAAGAACATCACGTCCAATCCTGTGCTTTGCCACAGATGTGGTTCCACGATAAAGCTAAACCAATTCAAGACTGTAATACTGTCAGAAAGGAGAATACAGACCTTTTTCCACCAGCCCCCACACACAACAGCCAGCAATTGTACAGGTACATAAAACAAAGAAAGGAAGAAGCAAACCACTGAGAAAATCCCTTTTGGTGGCCATTTGCAATCACACTGCTTAAAATAACAGTGAAACTGTGCCTACAGACTTCCCTGGTGACTTTGGGCAAGTTATGCCATTTCTTCATACTTTCGTTTCCCACTGCTGATGTCAAACAATGGTACTTCAGTACATCCCAGGTGTGCAGTGAGGACAGCTACAGATATGACTGAGGGCCTACAAGACACGAGTTCTGCAACACTTATATCCAAATTAGTAAAACAAAAGACATCCTTTACCAGTATCTGAAATTACTCTAGGCCATCACTACAGCCTGCAGGAAGTGGTGGGGTAACATATTTTGCCACGTTTACTGCAACTCCAACACAAGACCTTCAGGCAGAAGGGAAGGATTACAGTTGAGTGCACTGATTAGTATGCTTTTTACATCACCGAATGCTTGAACAGCTCTTTCCCAAGTAAACTCTTAGCATATACAAGAGTAAGAATTTCTATGAAAAGATCAGTAAGTCAGGAACCTTCTGGACTAGAAACTGCTCATTAGTCTACTCCAGCCACTGCAGTGCTGTTACTAGAAATACTAAAAGAGGAAACAAAGAACCACTGAATTGTTCCTCTCACTTTAAAAATCAAATATGCACACATATATACAAATCTATTCTTAAAAGAAAAAAAAATTTCTTATTTCATTTAAACACCTAAGGTCATTAACTCTGCTATTGAGACTCTCTAACAAATTTTATCTAGATGGGGAGACTTTTGCCAGCTAGGTTTACAGAAACAGATACTTAAGAATTGTCTCCATACGTATGGTGGAAAATATCTGATGGAGGGCAGGAAAGGGCAAGCCTTGGGAGGCTTACCTTTTTGAATAAAAAAGGAGCAGGCTGATTTTTTTTTTAAATAAACAAAAAACCCAACACAAGCAGTATACCACATTCTGAAATCTTGCTCTTCTGAGCCATTCCACTTTGCCCCTTTCTCAAACTATATTTCAAAAGCTAGAGGAATTAAAATTCATTTTCTGTAATACATTTGGCCATTTCTGTAGTACTAATAAATTTGGGGAAGAAACAATGTATGTCCCAGAAATCTTATCAAAGAAACCTTAACTAGGTTCAAGCAGTTTCCTCAGCCACTGTAATGCACATACAGCATTTATATTACTGAAAAATATAACCTTTCTGCCAACACGACTCTACACACATTTAACAACAAATAAATCATAGTGAATATTTAATACTCAGTATATACACATAATTTTAGTGACTACATCTGCATCAAAACATCACAGATAAGAAAAAGAAGTGATCTGTTTTACTATTTCTAACTTGCTCATTATGAAAGGGGTAATTATTTCCACCATGCAAGTGACATACAGAGTTGAAAATTTCTGCCTTTCACAGCCATTACAGACTAACTGTTTGTCAATAGTGGTAGCCCAGAAGAATGCTCAGGGCCAACCTGGCTGCTAGGGAAGAAACACCAGGATGGCAACCAAAGTGTATTTAGTCTGAAAAATCACTGTGCCCAACTCACTACAATTCAGGTAATGTTCTCGATTTCACACAATTGTGTAACATTTCTAAATCTTACATACACAAAAAATGCACTGGCAACTCATAGCACTCTCTGTGATATTGGTCATTGAGACAATTGAAATAAATGAAACAAACTATGCAGTCTACTGGGATTTACCCAAGAACATGGTAATGAATCCACTCTTTGAGCATCAAAGGATGGCAGGTATTGTTTGGTAGGCCTTTGAAAGAGAAGAGATAAAAATCATGCTTTTTCCACACACTATCTACTTTTAACTTCCAGTGTATTCATCAGCATAAGAGCAAACCACAGCAGAGAGAACGCTCAGATCTTCAGTTTCTGAAAAAAGTTATCCAGAAAAACACAGGCTGAAAAATTAATGAAGTGAATATGAAAATTGATCTTAAACAGGACCATCACATAGTATCAATATTGAAATTTTCAAATTTAAATTTGTTTTAAATTAATTTTCTTTTCTTCTCTTTCTTTTCCCCACCTTTTTACAAATTTACAGATTTCGACATTAGTATGACCAATACACTTTCCCTTAAACTTACATATTAAGGTTAGGTTGTCTGTAACTAAAAAATCAGAATAATTTCACCTCCTCTTCTTTTCTGGCATTCAAAAACAGGTTTAGAGGAGATGGAGCTGTCAGTAAACATTATTTCCTGTTAAGACTTTTAAAGTTAACAAGCTCAGATGTTCAAACATTACTTAGACAAAATGGGAAATCCAGCATTACATTGACAAGTACTATGACAACTTGATCTTCAGAACAGAGCTTCATTAGACACCCACTGAACCTACTGGGATGTAGCTTTTCCACTTACTTAAACCTTTTAAATTAAGGCAAAATTTGACAACGACAAACATCCATACTGATACTGTCAAGTTCATCAGCAGATTATTGACCACAAGCTGCTGATCAATGAGGAGAAATTTGACAAGATATGAAAGATTCTAAACTTTTTATCAAAGGCCAGTTGAAGTCGCTGAGATATCACCCACTATCACAATCACACCCATTCTTCTTCTAATCATCCAGACAGCAACAGTAGCCCAAAGCACTAATCCTCTCTCCTCCCAGTGATGCTTAGCCAGCCCTACAGCTCATGTTGAAGGACACTCTCAACAGCAACTCAAGACACATACCTTAAAGGCTCAACTATTATAGAGCTTTGCAGAGAGTTAGAAATGGAACGAGAGAGGAAGCTCCAAATGGATCTCAGTAACAGAGAGGGTGAAACTAGATAATTTTTAAGGTCCCTTCCAACCCAAACAGATCTGTGAGTCCATGAAAAATGGTTCTTCTGTGACGGAAAACCCACTATTCAATTTCATATACTGCAACCCCTCTGGACCTTCAGTCTTCCAAGGTCATAACAGACAGAGCTCAGCTATCTCTTGTCCCTATCCAAGACCTCAACTTCAGCAGTTGCAGCCAACACAGGTCAAAACAGAGCAAGTGAAATTTCAGAGTAAACTCTGCTTTATTTTGAATATCTGACCTTTAAAGACTGCAGATGAATGTCCAAAAAATGGTCACAGATCTCACCACCTTCAGAGAAAGGTGAAGCACCTCATCTTGACAACAATATAACAATCATCTAAGACCTGTAGTCCTTCCTTCAAGACAGCAACAACTGAAGGAACTAGCAAACATTAATTTGAACAGCTAATACACAGTTTAAATGGATGACCCAAGAGCATTTGGGTCACCTTTCTGGCCCCTTGCTTTCCCAATCATCAGGAAAGGCTTGTTTAGCTAAAAAGCATTCCATTTTGTTGTCAGCTCTTAGAAATAATTACTAAAACCTGTATTTTTCCCATGCTTTTGCAGCATAATGTTTTTTCTTAAGGAATATTGACAAACTAAACTTTTGTCTAAAGGTGTGTTGACAAACTTTCCAACTATTTATTTCTCAGAGGACTACAGCAAGTCTGACCCAAGACCTACGTCCCAAATTCCAATTAAAGAAAAAAAGTCACACATTTCCTCTGATATTTCCAAGTAAAAGACGCTTGGGAACTGTAAATTCTACCCAATTGCCTCCTAGAAAATACACTCATTGACCAAATAAGAACAAAAAAAATGGGGAGGATACACTGTTATATGCACATAGGGTAAGTAGTGCCGTAATTAAATAAGAAGATAAATCTGTGAAGATGAAGAAATGGAGTAGATTCAAGAGGCAGTTTTGAGTTTCTCTTTGGGAGCCTTAAGAATTCAGTAAGGCAGCAAGAGAGGGTGGCTGTATCCAACTACAGAAAAATATTTTCCCATAAGCATTTAAGTAGTATTTTAGAATTTTAACTATTATTGATGAACCAGATTGGATTGGATTTTCTGTTACAAAATCAAATTTCAAATAAGAACTAAGCAGTAAAAAGAAAATCAATTGTTTTACCTTTCATGTCATTTCAGGTCAAATTCAAGTGCTATTTGTGGTAAGTGGGAATCTTTCAGTTAGCCAGGGTTTCAGCAGGCTTTGAATGAGAACATCGAAAATTGTTACTGCAGTGTTAGAATTATTTCCATTACCAGACATCCTCTGCAAGAAATCAAGGTAAAATGTACTTCTTCAAAAACAAGAAAGAAATACACCAAGATACTGTGAAATAAACAACTTGCTTGTGGTGTTTTAAAATACACTAATAAAGTTTTTGCATGTTCTGGCAATTTTAACATCTGACTGATTTTCAGGGTAGCATCTTCATAGGATTCATTCTTTCAGCAAGTATGATTTCAAAACAGCAACAATACAGGAAATTGGTGAAGTCTTCATCTAACTGTTGTACAGACACAGGCAGACTAGCTGAGGTACAGAAACTGCATTGTTGTTTTAGCCAAGGCTCTCCAGCAGGTCTAACAATCCACATGGAGAAGGGAGTGCCTTGCAAGAGCGTAATGAAAGAGGGTGAAGCTAACTCAAATTACCTTCCATTTGCCACAGGCTAAGAGCATACACATGAACAATTACCGTGAATCAGATACCACAGATCAGCTGACATATGGTAACCTGTCATCCTACAATAACCTGTCCAAATACAAAGATAGCTTGAAATTTAGACCTGCTGTAGAGCTACAACTCTCCCCTATTCAGAAAGCAAGACACTAAACCCTTGAACTCTTGTTTCTGAATGTGTCAGCTGAAAACAAGCAAGGAAAGAGAACCCACAAATGAGAGCCCTTAAGGTAAACAAGCTGTTTCCAAATACTACAAACTGGGATGACCAAAAGGAAATAGGTACTGTAACAGGACCTATTCATGCTACCCAGGCCTTCGGTATGAAAGCGTGTACATAGCATGATGACCATGAGACGGCAAGTTCAGCTCTTCTGGTGGTGTGGACATTGGTTATTTAAAATAAGTGTAGGAATTCCAAGTACAGTTGTTGATTTGGCCTTACTGCTGTGTAATGGCAATTCAAAGCAGGACAAAAATCAAGCTTTTGCTTCCCAACCTCACTCCCAGGAGTGCTTGTTTCTCTATGCTGTGTACCTACCAAGCTCAATTTGGTTCATCAGCACAGAAAGACTGAAGAAAAGCTTTATATGCTCTACCAACACCAGACTAGCACTCACATGGTATAGCTATACAGCTGAATCAGTTTTTTGGAACTCAGAACTAGTTGTGCAAGAAGATAAACACTACTATTATTTTGATACTGGAATACCAGTGATATCCGGTATGGGAAGGTTATCTCTAGACACTGCTGTGGAATAACCTATGTAGAATCAAGAAGGTACAGCTGCTTAGCTATATGGCCTATGAGAGCCTCAGTGACAAGGTTTCTAGGCAGAGCACAACTATGCAGCAGGCTGAGCTCCCAGAACAAAGCAATGCCTGAACTCTCACACGTAAGACATCAGAGGGACCTGACAAACCTGGCAATGGAATGGAAACTGCAGGTTTCTGTTACAACAAACAGTAGGTTTCATTGTATGTACCACAGCACGGATCAGAGCACAGAGCCCCTGCAGCATTGCAACAGCTCCTCTCAAATAGACAGGACCGTCACCAGGAGCTGGGGAAGGCTCCAGTCCTACAAGACAGCCAAACTGATCTAAGGGTGACCTGTGAGGACAAGGGGTAGTCCCACATCCTTCCTCTCACTTCCAGCTCTGTACCTGATCAGCAATTCTCTCACACACTCACCCAACTCTGCAGTTAGATAGTTCCAACAGCTGAAACAGCAGGTAACTTCTCAGAGTGTTTTGGAGGCTTAGTTTCCCTGGCGATGTGGTTCAGGGAGTTAAGAGTGTCAAGGCAAGGAAAAGGGTAACAGGATGGAGCTAGAAGCAGGAATAGTGGATTACTCCTTTCTCTAATAGGCTCTAAAATTAGTTATCTCGTAAAAATGCAACTAAAGGAAGTATGTCAGAGGAGAGCACAAAAAACAGTCCCCAAAAGCCTGCTGAAAGAACTCTACTACATCTTATAAGTGTTCATTTGTTGCTTGTCTATGTCCTCCCAGCCTCTATACACAGAGGAACGACATTTTAAGAATGGGAAGCAGCATAACCAGAAAAACTCTGCTATTGAGAAGAACCACAGTAACCACTATTCAAGCTATCTTTTAAGAAGTATTCCAGATTCAGAGATTTTAATCACCTCAAGAAAAGTTCACTAAGCTTTCTAACAGGAAATACAGTGTACATGATACAAGATGCCTCTAGAGTGTCTTCTTTACGTAGGAATCTACCTCTAGAACTTACTCTTCTACAAAAACTCCAAAGTAGCAATATATTATAAAAGCAGAATTTTGATGTTCTGTAGTTTCACTGCTTATCTTAATTTGCTTTCTTTCCCTTCCCCCTCCCTGGCCCCCTTGTTTCACAAGAACTGAAGGACTCAGATTAAAATCCTAGGTTGTATTCAGATACTACAGCTTAGTACCACAAACACAAATCACCAAGTTTGCTTCCCCTTCAATCCAAGTGCTGAATAGAGAAAGCCCACATAAGTAAGAAACAAAAAGAAATACTTAACAACCTGAAAGGATGAGGTAATGACAAAGTGTCAGCTAAACAAACCTTCCATTTTCCCAATTCCTCTTAGTTCAGTCAGTTCACCTCTGCTTTTACCGTCCACACGTTGCAGTTCTGGCTTAATTTTCCTATTCTATCTGTTGCAACATGCAAGATCCAATATATTTAACCACTAATCAGCACAACAGAAATCTTACAGAAGCTCACTACCTCCTCGTCCTAGCAGGCTAAATAGTTTACGGCCCCCGCCTGCAAGACGAAGTTGAAGTGTTGCCACAGGTGATGCACATTAACAGTGCACCTGGTGCATCCTCCTTCCCTTTACACCAGGGACCCAGGGGAGAGTGTGGGCCAAAAGAGTTGTCCTCACTGTGGTGGCAGCCCCCTCTGGCTCCCAGCTGGCCCCTCCAATGACACACCAGTGTATGTGCAGAGTAAGTGTGCTCAGTGTGCCAAGCAAACACAAGTGCACAGCAGTGGCTCTACACAGGCACTGCACATTCATCACTGGTGAGGCACAACCAGGCTCACCATGCTGGTGAGGGAACTGCCCATGGAAAGCAGGCGGCAAGTCACGTTCTCCGGCAGCTGCTGGGCTGACAGAGCATTCCTAGTGCTCCAATTCTATGCATATACATTAAAGCCTTCATATTTGGTGCGCATAATGTTTATTTATGCTTAACAATGAGAAGCTTCATGCCTGCACACCTGCAGTAAAAGCTTGACACACACTGGACAGCTTTGGACTACTCCATAACTGATTCTCCCAGGAAGCACCAGAGCAAGGAGGGGGCCACAGAGCATAACCTACCCCCAAAGCACGAAGATATCAAATACACAAATGTAGGAGACATCATTACCTCTTAAACCACTGGGCTCCAAGTTTTTGTAACACAGAAAGTAAATTTTTTTTTAAAATTGGTATTTCTGGGAAACTAATGTTAATAGCTTTATGAATGGCCTAAATATACCAAAACTATACACAATGAATACTTTTGTGTATGCCAAGAACAAATGCACTTGACTTTGATCTCTCCAAATCAGATGGAAAGCTTTAGCATAGATTTAGGCACTTATCCTACATGAAGGACAACAGAGGTATACAGATACTCCTTTCTACTCATGATGCAGAATGAGGCTTTGGGAAACAGAAGTTGTACTTGAAGAACCAAGCCTATAGACTCTAAACTTCTATCTGTAAGGCAGACTTTGGAAACTTTTCATTGAAAAAACAAGAATGACATGTAAATATATCTTTTCCCAGCCTAAGACTCTTTTAAGAAATACGGAAAAGTCTAAACTAGATTTCTTTCCACCTGGTGCAACTGATGCCCAACTTGACTTCTTGCCCTAAGGGATGACCCTACAAAAACTGAACTTTGATGCAAGTCTGTGCATTTTCTTCAGAATAAGAGCAATTTAATTCGGTTACTGTTACTGCCCTGCACTCACCAAATAAGCCTTTTGGCACATATACTAAAAAAAAAATTTTTTAAACAGATCATATATAATCATGCACATGCTTACACACATGCACTTGAAACAGAGCCAAATAAAGACTCCTTACCTTTCCTGAGATATTTATCTCACCATTACAAAATTCAAACATGAGCAAGAACTCTACTGGAGCTTAGTTTCTACACGTTTGTGTTTTATACAGCCTAACCTACTCTTTCTCCCAGTACGTCAAGCTCTCGTGTCCCCTATACAGACAAATGAGTAATTCAATTACCTTGTGTGCTGACAGGCCAGCTGGTTGCTGCTTCTTGGCATGGGTAGAGAGGGTGAGTTATAAATGTCTTTTCCTCATTGTCTTCATCCTCTGCCCAGCCAATAATTTCCACAAAACTTAACTTCACACCCCTCTGTCAACTTTGGTTGAAAAGAGCTAACAAGTTCAGAAGTTGCAGAGTGACAGACAGACTATATGGGTGTATGTATCTTGTTTTCACTGGAAAATAGATTGGGGCGAGGATGGAAAGCAAACTTGCAAGGTAAGTTTACTGGCTGCATGTATTAAATTTGCCTCAGCTCCAGAAGTATTGACCCAGCATAACCCAATCTAAATCGGAGCTGCCACAGTCCCACCACACCCACAGGCATCCAGTGTTATCCCTTCCCTTGTACCAGCACTCCTGCCAAAAATCAACCTGAGGAAAAAAAAAAAAGGCAGCGTTTGGCGCAGGCAGCTCTGGAGCCAGCTCCCTGCCTTGTCACATGGACACCGCCAGCACGTAAAAGAAACGCGCAGGACTGTGGCAGATGCAGCTGCCACAGCGCTACACACTGGGTACTTCACAGCACAGGTTCCAATCCTAAAAGCACCTCATTCTGGACATGGACCTCAGAACCTCATTAGTACCATATCCAGTGATGTGCTGGTGTTACAGAGAGGCACATAAGCATAATGGAGTTATGATTTTGGGAAGAACAGAAACGAGAAAAAACATTCATATGATAGCTCTGAGGTTGACAATTTTAGCTACATTCTGGACAAGATCTTTTTTTTTTTTAAGTAAGTGTCTAACCTTGTCTTCTTCCTAGAACTAGCCAAACGTATACACTCAAGGAAGAAAAAAAAAAACACTATAGGCAAACACAGCAATATTTAAACACAGACATTACGAAGTTCAGATTTCTTTTTGGGTAGACCTTTGTCCTAAAAATAACTGAAAGGACACATCTATTCTCTATCCCTCATGCAGAATTGAAAAACCACTGAATAAGCCACTGGCAAGCCCACTGGTGACTGGGTAGAGATGAGGAGGGAGAAAGCAAAACAGAACCAGCACAGTGTAGCCAGAGTGGCTAATTTAGATGGAGGGAGGTGTGAACAGCAGAGCATAAGGCAAAACATCTTGGGGAGTATATCCTGATGACATCTTATCTTGGCTGTACAACACAGTGAGTCTGGGGGAGAAAATACTTTTATCTGCAATCATTTATGATCTCCCTTCCCCACTAATCAGAACACAGGTATTGTTTATCAACGTATAATATAGACAGCATGATTATATATTCATTAGATTTATTCCTACTATAGATATAAAAGGAGAATCGCTTCATCATAAAACACAGCTTTGTATCATTTTTAAACTCCTGTAAGGAACCTTTGATGGAGGATTTTTATAAAAGCATTTTTTCCCAGTGATCTATTTATTAACAACAGGAGTCATAACTTGATTTTTACCCAGTGGTGAACATAAAACAGCTGTTACTCAGTTGTAAAACACTGTCTACTTACACAGCATTAAATAACAAATAAAGCTCAAGACCTAGTACACGTTTACTAAGCAATCTAATGATATGAAACAAGAAGTTCCAAAGATTAACTGTGTGCTGTACTATCAACTCTGTCCCATGATATCTGTGCTTGTAAGTACTGTGCTGTAATATGAAGGAGGAAATAAATTAACAATAACAAAGAGTAATTTTCATTTAATCACAGTATCTAATAAGAGGTTTTTGGAACAAATGTAAATCTGTGTTCAATAGAAACCCTTTCCTAATAACTTACACTGACTCTTTTGTACAGCCTTTTTTAGGATGACCTACATTGATTGGGAATAAAGGTGAAAAAAGTCAACACTGATTTGCATGGTATAGTCTAACTCCAGCATATTGGCTTTTAATTTAGTAGCATTATTCATCATCCTTCACTGCAACAGCCCTGCACAAGGAATCAAAGTCACAGGTAAAACTGAAATTACCTTCCCGATATAGTGGATCAGACCTTGCAAGTCCTGAGATAGGAATAGAAATTGCACTAGAGACACCCCAAATGTAGATGGAACACTCATGACAAAGAAACCTTAATGCTGTTGATATATTTTTGGGCAAGTGAGACCTAGCACAACTGACCTTCAAAAATGCAAGGGAAAAGCTAGCAGTGATCTGTATGGAATGGTAATTCCCACAAACCGTGGAACTTGATTTTGTTATAATTTCATCACCACTGAGGGACAAATAGCACAGAACAATGTAAAAAAAAATATTAGGAGAGTCTAAAGTTCCAGAAATATCAGAGTAATACAAATACATTGCAACCTCACATTTTAATAGAGAAAGTTTCTGCCTGTATCTTTAGTAAATTAGCAACATATGAACAGTGGCAGTCCAATGTAAAACTGAATAATCACAGCATTTAATCCACAAGCATATCTTTCTGGATGCCTTTTAGAAGTTGTATTTTCATCTGTGTAAAAGGAAAAGTAAACCATGGGGTTGAAAAAACCCTATATTCTGCATATGGATCACCAATGAAGAAAATGCTCAGTGCATGTCTTTTTGTTGTTGTTGTTTTCCTTTTTATTCTGTGTTGTTGTTTTTAATGTCAGTATACCAGAGAAGTCATTTTAATTATATAATTACTGAAGATTTTGGAAGGTTTACACAAGACCCATAATTGGGCATAAGACATCACATCCTCTGGTTATATACACAGCAATCTGGTCTGGGTAACATTCTTTGCTCTGACCAATGTGTGCGAGGGGGGGCGGGGGAAGGAAGGGGAGGGAGGGGATAGGCAGGAATGAAGAATTAAAAATACTTCCTCAGATTAAATTTTCTTTACTTCATTTGCTTAAAATGTTTTGATTGCATAAAACGCACTAAAATATTTATCGCGACGCATCTCCGTAGTTAAAATACCTTGTTCACAATGTGATATCCTAGATACTCAAACAAAAGACATTCATCTGACAATGAAGCCTTTTTTTTTTTAAATTTTAAAAAGGCATTTGTACACCTAAGACCGCACCACGGATCAGTCTCCTTTATCACGCCGGAGTTGTGACAGGTAATGCATAAAAAATTAAAATCCAATCCACCAGATAAGACATGCAAA
>WBMZ01012883.1:0-25674 GCA_013400975.1 Atrichornis clamosus | reverse complement strand
GCTGAAGTCCAGGTAGACAATATGCACAGCCTTCCCTACATCCACCAGGTGGGTCATCTGATCATAAAAGGAGACCAGGTTGGTCAGGCAGGACCTGCCCCTCTTAAAACCATGTTGACTAGGTGTGATCTCTTGGCCATCCTGTAGGTGCTATGTGATCACACTCAAGATGATCTATTCTGTAATCTTGCCAAGCACCAAGGTGAGGCTGACAGGCCTGCAGTTTCCCAGATCCTCCTTCTGGCCCTTCTTGGGAATGGGCATCACACATGCCAGCTTCTAGTCCTCTGGGACCTCTCCAGAGATCCAGGACTGATGATAAATGATGGCGAGAGGCTTGGCAAGCTCTTCCTCCAGCTCCTTCATCACACTAAAACAGATCCCATCTGGTCCCAAAGACCTGTGAGCATCTAAGTGGTTCAGCAGGTGTCTAAGTGCTTCCTCCTGGATTACAGGGGAATAATTCTGCTCCCTCTCCCCATTCACCAACTCAGGAGGCCTGATGATGACCTGTCTTATTGTTGAAAACTCAAAAAAGGAATGAGTTAAGTAGTTCAGCCTTTTCCTCGTCTTTGATGACCATAATCCCCCCGTGTCCAATAAAGAATGAAGGTTTTCCTTGCCCCTGCTTTTGCTATTAATGTATTTATAAAACCATTTTTTATTATCCTTTACAGAAGTGGTGAGATTAAGTTCTAGTGGAGCTTTCACCTCTCTAATTTTCTTTCTCCATGACCTAGCAACATCCTTAAACAGTTCCTGAGTTGTCTACCGTTTTTTTTCAAAGGTAATACACCCTGGTTTTTAACCTGAGTTCCTGCAAAAGCTTTCTGCCCAGCCCAGGAGGCATTTCCCTGCCCACTCATCTTTCAGCACAAAGTGATGGTTTGTTCCAGCGTCTTCAAGATTTCTTTCTTGAAGTATGTCCATCCTTCCTGGACCCCTTCATTTTTAAGGGCTGTTTTCCACTCCTGAATNGGCTGTTTTCCAAGGTACTCCTGAATTAGCATCCTGAATAGGCTGAAGTCTGCCCTCCAGAAGTCCAGTGTAGAAGTTTAGTTGATATCCCTCCTTGTTTCACTGAAACAGAAGGTCTAAGTTAGGGGCTTGTTTTATTATCTTCAACAGACCGTTTGGCTTCCAAAGAGCAAAGGAAAGGCACAAGCCCTGACTAGCTGGAACAGTCCAAACTGCTGTACAAGTCATTTTGATTTCCAGGATTCAGACAGCTTATGGAGTCAAAAGCCCATATTGCTTCCCTCTTCAAATATATTCTTAGAGAAAACATGTAATTCTCAACAGTGCACAGCTTTTGCACCAAAAGCTGTTTGCAATGGGATCAGTCTTCTGGACTCTGTAAGAGTTCACATTATAGAATTATTTGTCTCTTGTATTAAGAATCCTGCAGGAAGAATTGCTGTTAAATGCTTCATAAGCCTTGTATGGATAATTCTTCTAGGTTTTTTAGTGCCCAGAAGTATCTATGTCAATGACTATCAAGACTAGTGCACTGATAATGTCAGTACATATCTTATGTAAGTATTTAAATTACATTCCCAATAAAAATATAAAAAACAACTGAGAAAATAAACCAACCAAAAAGGCCCAAACAAACAAAAAACTACCTCACCACGTATTTTCATTGTCACAGGTCATGTATTAGAGTAATCTGTACAACTGCTTGTTATTTAGTTAAATTTTATTTACATTTTATTTATTGTTTTTATGCACAATTGCCTTTGTAAGGCTGTTTTACCCAATTAGCCTGTTTTCAAACATGTACACTCTTAGATTACTGATAATTAAGTTTATTATTTCTGAAAATAAATTGGGCACTTATCTACCACTTTCCAGGAAAATTAAAACAAGACAGACAATGAACCTGATAGACTCCTGAAATACATTTCTGTGGTGTGCAGGTTTTTTTGCAGAGAAGTTAAGTATCCTCTTTGCTTTAACTCCATTTTTTCTCAAAGACATTGAACTAAAACATAATGATTCTCCTTTCTCTCAAGGTTGTTTCCCTGTCAACAATCTATGAGCTGAGGCACAAGTTAACATAACCTATCTATTGTTGACGTGACCACTAAAGAGTACATGGTCTTAAACCTTGAAACAATTTCCTCTCTTGGAGAGTGATGGACGAATGCTCATGCTCTCTTAATTACAGGAGACAATCCATGAAGTAACTTAGCCTGCTGCAAGGAAACCATTATATAGAGTGCCTTTATTCCCACATCTTCGAGCAACATTAAGTAAATGTGTCTTCAATAGAAGCTCAATGTTTACTTCATCTCCATCTCTTTCTAAATAAGAATCATCAAAATTATGTAAGTTCCTTTTTAAAGTACCTGTTCACAATTCTCCCAGTGCAGAATGTAAGACCGCCAAGTGAATTTGGGAGCAGAATGCAAAGCAAAGGAAAAGAGGTTGCCCTTGCTGCCAGAAGTAGTAGCACTGACAATGTATGCTATAATGCCAAGCATGTATTGTGAGGTTCAGTGGAAGAGTGAGCAAATACTTTGAAGAGAACAAGCACTTTAAAAAAAGATTGTTTAAATACATCTAGATAAAAATCCATGTCAGTTTCACAAAGTTCCTCTCAGACAGATGGAAAAGTATGAGTCTTGGGAAAGTGCCTGGAATGAGTACTGCTCAGTGGCTACTGTTGTAGGATAATGAACTGGTAGGACAGCTCACAGAATTACAGAATATGCTGAATTGGGAGGGACACATAAGGATCATCAAGCCCAATTCCCAGCCCTGCACAGCACAAGCCCCAAGAGTCACACCACGTGCCCAAGAGTATTGTCTAAATGCTTCTTGAACTCTGCCAGTCTTGGTGCTGTGACCACTTCCCTGGGGAGCCTGTTCCAGTGCCCAGCCACACTCTGGGGGAAGAATTTTTTTTCTAATATCCAACCAAAAGCTTCCCTGATACAACTTCAGGCCATTCCCTCAGGCCCTGTCACTGGTCACCACAGAGAAGAGATCAGTGCCTGCCCCTCCTCTTCCCCTCACAAGGAAGTTGTAACTGCAGTGAGGTCTCCCCTCAGCCTCCTCCAGGCTGAACAGACCAAGTTGTAAGAGACTGAAATGTTACAGTTTATGGCTGAAACCTTGTTATAAAGGACTTTTACAAAACTGTGTAACAAAACTGCACAAACAGAGCTACACCACAGACCATCACATCCTGAATGGGACCCCTGGGCTGAGGCCCTGAACTGTGAGTTAAGATAAAAATGACGCTATTCTCAGGTCTGGGCTGGGGGAGATGAACGCTGCCACAGCAGGACCAAGAGCAGCAGCTGTCCTGAGAATCATCTCTGGCTGGATTCGGGGTGGGGAAACTGTAGCCCATGGCGCTTATCTACTGAAGCCAGGTTTGCATAGACTCCTCCCTTCCCCCCAAAGGGGGAGGAGGAGGAGGGGTTTGGGTGCATGGTGAAACCTCTGGTCAGAGGCAATGGGCACTCATTCTCTGTTACACAACCTGGCTCAGCTGGAAGAAGCCCCCTCACCCCAGGAAAGCCAGATCCATGTGACATTCACGTGAAGAGACAGCAGAGGAGACATCATAACCCATCAAATACCCTGAAAGCACCCCCCAGACTCATTCCTGAGGTCTTGCACCAGAGCACTGCACATGATGTGGGATGATGCAACCGATCCTGAGTCTTGCAAGAGACAGTGTCGAATCTGCCCCCCTCAGGGGAGGTACCTGGGCATTCCCACCTAGCCCAAACGTATATTAATCCATTGAATTCTTTGTTCTCTGTGGGTGACCATCGCCACCAGGAAGACCAGATGGAGACCACTGATGGAACACTGTTGGAACCCATGGAGGGGTTTCTGTCTCACCCTGCTCCACCCCTCTTTCTATTTCTTTTTCTTTCTTTCTTCCTTTCTTTTTTTCTTTCTTCTTTTACTCTTTCTTTTTTCTTTTTCTATCTTTTTCTTTTCTTATTCTTTCTTTCATTCTTCTTTTTCTTTCTTTCTCTTTCTTGATCTTTCTTTCTTTCTTCCTCTCTCTTTTTCTGTTAAATAAAATATATCAATTTTTTGGTATTAACATATAACTCTGTTTGAATTTTAATCTCATTACTGGGTAATTTTTGAACCTGAGCTACTTTCTGTAATTCACAAAGAATTTTCTCTAAGAGGATCGTAACAAAAGTGACCTCAGCTGCTCCTCATACGGCTTCCACTCAAGGCCCTTCACCATCTTTCCTGCCCTCCTTTGGACACTCTCTAGCAGCTTCATGTCTTTTTTGTATTGTAGCACCCAAAACTGCCCCCAGCACTCGAGGTGGGGCTGCCCCAATGCAGAGCAGAGCGGGACAATCCCCTCCCTTGCCCGGCTGGCGATGCTGGGCCTGATGCCCCCCACGACATGGGTGCCCTCCTGGCTGCCAGGGCACTGCTGACTCATACTCACCTTGCCATCAACGAGGACCTCCAGGTCCATTTCCTGCCTTCATTTCTGCTTTCCAGCATCCCATTCCCTGTTCTGTCCACACATCCAGGGTTCCCCCATCCGAGACACAGAATCTGACACTTTCCCTTGTTGAACATTATGTGGTTGGTGATTGCCCAGTCCCCTCATTTGTTGAGGACTCCCTGCCCTCGAGGGAATCAACAGCTCCTCCCAGTTTTGTATCATCTATGAACTTGTTCAGCATCCCTTCCAGTCCTTTGTCCAAGCCATTTATGAAGATGTTGAAGAGCCCAGAGCTGAGAATGGAGCCCTGCAGAACCCCACTAGAGACTGGTCACCAGTCTGACGTCACCCCATTCCCTATAACCCTTTGTGACCGACCCATGAGCCAGTTGCTCACCCATCACATGATGTGTTTATCCAGCTGAGTGGCGGACATTTTGTTCAGAAGGATCCTGGGAGGGACAGTATTGAAAGCAGTACTGAAATCCAGAAAGATTACATCAACTGGCTTCCCTTGATCAACTAAGTGGGTTACCTTGTCATAAAAGAAAATCAGGTTTGACAAGCAGGACTTTCATCTCATGAAGCCATGATGGCTGTGACCCATGACTGTGTTGTCTTTCGTGTTATTCAATACCTCCCAGTATAATCTTCTCCATAACTTTACCAGGCACTGAAGAGAGATTTACTGGCTTGTAGTTTCTGGGCTGTTTGTTCTAGCCCATCATCCATGTCTCTGAGTACAGTGAACAGTGCAGGACCCAGAGCTGAGTCCCTGCACTGTTGCCCTGCACTAGGTCTCTCTGCACTTTGACAGTGAATGCTACAGCAACAGCCGAAGGACAGTTTTGCAAACCCAGTAGTACATACTTTAAAAGTTTGACTGGACTCCACCTGCATACTTTGTAAGGGTGTCATATGACACTAACAAAATGTCCCTATATAGTCACAAAAATGACACCTTCTTCTTTTTCAGTAAAAAGCCTTTTGTTTTCATTTTTAGCAAAGTCATGTTGACTGTTTTCCTTGGTTTCTTGTAGATTCAAGTATTTTCTTTTGAAATTTCCTACAGACTTTCTCCTGGCAACTGAAGATGGCAGCTAGTTTTCAATTCTTCCTTTATTTTCATATTTAAAGACAAATCTTATTCATTCTTCCATTGTCTCACTAAAAATTTACTGGTCTTCAGTTACTGTTTGCTCCAAGTCTACTGTAGACATTTATCCAAGAAGTAAAAGACTCTACAGTTTCATATCAAGATGACTTCAGAACACCTTACATACAGAGGCTTTAAGGAATCCTTTCTGTATTACACACTGAGGTGTTATCCCTTTTTTTCTGACTGTAGTTGATCCTGATAAAGATCACTACCAAAAGAATTAATTTTGGCCATATCGAACTTCACATACCAATAATTTTTCTTCTCTTTTTGCCAGCAAACCAACAATATGTTCTAGATCGGAAGAGCACAGTCTGAACTTCACATACCAATAATTTTTCTTCTCTTTTTGCCAGCAAACCAACAATATGTTCTTCTCTTTATTGCTGATACACTACTTCATGGTACCTTGGTAACTTTTGTTGTTGTTTTGCATTTTGTTTTTTTCTTAAGCTTATGCTGTACTTTCATCCTCATCTGACCCACTTTTTACTTCCTGTACATTTTCCTCCTGGTCCTGAAGTCAATGAAATTGTATCTTCAAAACATCCTTTATCTTTCTTCTGCAATGGGGTGTTTTTCACTCTGCATTTTTGAATCAAAGTAGCTATGACCACTGGGAATTCAGCATTGTGTCTCTGTGTGAGTCATATTCTAAGCATAGCCACCAGACTGTAATGCTCAGAAAAATATAAAAACTTCTGCATTCTTTAACTGGGCATCTGCAGGGTTTTTTATTGGAGCTAAGCACCAAGGTGCTTGGGCAGATGTGCTGGGAAAAGTGCATCAGAGTAGCAGATGCCTAGGGATCTTCTGTATCACAACAAGACACAGTAATATGCTTGGTCCATTCCAGTAGTGGATGGGTAGAACTCAGAAGCTTTCTGAGTGCATTCTATTATCCTCTGTAGGTGACTCAAGACCATCTGATACGTGGTCTATAGTAATCATAAATCCTTATTGCCTTTCCCTGTTTTGAAGTGCCACACTTTTATATTGATAGACAGACAGGGTCATACAGTTAAAGAACTCCATATTTCATAATTATTCTTTATCTGAAAGTACGAGAGACATGAAAGACAGAAAAATTTCACTCATATCACAGTAACTACAGTCACTGTATTACTTACAAAAAAAGGTTAAAGTACTCAGGAAAACTTATTGGTATTGTATCTGTACACTAGAAAGGAAAGAATGTAGAGTCTTAGACTGTCTGGGATGAATCTTCCTTAAATTAGCCCTGCATGGTAAGAAAAGCCATTAACCCTACAGTACAAAAATGACTGCATCATTCATCATGGATCAAGGCTTGTAGTTTTCAAGGTTTCCATACTAAAAATACAACAATTTAATTAGGATTATAAACTGTGTAATGCTTTACTGCCATCTATTTAATATAAAAATGTCCAGATTTTGGTATGATAAATATCCATTCCTTGTCTAATATCCAAAGGCATCCATTGCTGCTCATCTATCTCTGCACAAACTGTGACAGAATTTATAATATAAACCATTATTATCGGGATGATTAAGTACAAAGGGTTGAATCCTGCTGTCTGTGTAGAGGTATAAATGCAGAGTAGCACCAGTAGCTTGTATGTCACTGCCCTGCATTTACATGGGGAGGCATCATCGTATTTTTGGTGATATGCTAGTAACAGACGTAAAGAATATTGCATTTGCCAGTGGCCTAATGATTTGCAGATACTCTTACCTTAGGTTCTTCTTCTCCCAAAATGGCATGTATGTTAAATATGAAATCATCAAATCACAGAATGATGTGAGTTGGAAAGGACCTTTAAAGTTCATGTAGTCCAACCTCCCTGCAATGAGCAGAGTCAATTTTCACCAGACCTGATTGCTCAAACACTCAGTCCAACCTGACTTTGAACACTTCCATGGGTGGAGTATCCACATCTCCTCTGGGCAACCTGTTTCAATGCCTCACAACCCTCATTGTAAATAATTTCTTCCTTATGTCAGATAAGGACAATTTAAAATGTTTGCCAATTGTTCTGTTACCACAGGCCCTAGTGCAATGTTTCCCTTCATGTTTCTTATAAGCCCCCTTTATGTGGAAAGGTGGCAATAGTATCTCCCTGGAGCCTTCTCTTCTCCAAGCTCATCAGTTCTCTCAGACTTGCCTTATAAGCTAGGTGTTCCAACCCTCCAACAATTTTTGTGGCCCTCCTCTTGATTCATTCCTACAGGCCCATATCTTTCCTATATTAAGGAGCACATATCTGGACAGAGTACTCTAGGTGAGGTTTCACCAGAGCAGAAAAGAGGCAGAATCTCCTCCCTTGATCTACTGGCCACACTTCTTTTGATGTAGTCCATGATATGTTTGGCTTTCTGGGCTGTGAGTGCACATTGCCAATTTTTCATTCAACAGGATCCCCAAGTCCCAGCAGCGCTTCTTTCAATCCCTTCCTCACCCATCCTGTATTAACAATTGGGATTGACCTGACCCAGGTGCAGAACTTTTCACTTGGCCTTATTGGACTTCAGGAGGTTCATATGCGCCAGCCTGTCAAGACTCCTCTGGAGAGTGATATCACTAAAGAGGTCTTGTTTAGTCAGCAACTAAGACCCACACAGCTACTTACTCACTTCCACATACGCTCTATTTATAGTATGGGAGAAAACTGGAAGAGTAAAACTCAAAAGAAGTAGTGGGTTGAGTTAAAGACAGTTTAATAGGGAAAGCTAAAAGCACGCAGAAGGAATGCAAAACAAGGGAGTCATTCACTGCTTCCATGGGCAAGCAGGTGTTCAGCCATCTCCAGGAAAGCTGGGCTCCATCATGAGTAACAGTGACTTAGAAGACAAAGATTCTAATTCCAAATATGTCCACTTCTCCTTCTTCCCCCAACTTGATTGCTGAGCTCACATACACACAGCCCCCCACAGCTACAGTGAAGGAAAGTAACTCTATCTCAGTCAAAGCCAGCACAGGTGGCATCCCTTCGCTGCAGCAAATTGACTACATCACTCAGCTATGTCACCTGCAAACCAGCTGAGGGTGCACTCAATCCCACTGACCATGTCATTGATGAAGATATTACATAGCACTGGTCCCAGGATGGATCCTCATTTAACAACATTTAACTGGTTTTCGCTTCTACATTGAGCCACTGCCTGTATCTGTTTGGCTGCAGCCATCAGTCAATTCTTTCTCCATCAAATCCATATATCTGGAATTTAGAGGTAAGAATGTCATGGGGGAGCATATCAGAGGCCTTATAGAAATTCAGGTAGGTGACATCCATAGCTCTTACCTGATCCAACAATGCAGTTGATCAGCATTTGTTGCCTACAGCAGCATGAGAGCACAGGTTGCTGAAACTCTCTGGCCAGTATTATGCATACACCTCTACAGCCCAAGTACTTCCAGAACACCACTGCAGAGCACATACTATCCCAAAGGTGGCTTAATGTAGGCACCTCCAAAGCTTTCTCTTCTGTCCTTATGAAATCATTATCAGATTGAAACCAAAAGGATTCTGTAAAAACTTGTTTTAGAAAATCCACAGAATTACTAAAGCAAATCATGCTTTTTGGTAGATAAGTCTGCAATAAAATTTTACAAAATTCTGGGGAACTCATTGTTCAGCAGAGAGGAATCTGTGGATACAATAACCATTCTGAACATCTATGCTGCTTCTCTATCAGATTCAAGAGAGTTTCATTGGTTTTTTGGTAACAATTAGAATGCCTGGCAACAATTTTTTGCTTGTTTTATTGGTGACAATTAGAATGTTCTCTTCGCTTTTAAGGAAAATCATCTACGTAGAGAGTGGGTTTGGGAATCTCTGAATGACCGTGAATATTTAGGCAAAATACAGTCTGAGTGAAGTAAGCAGTTCATTTTTAGAAACCAACCCATTTTCATCATTATGGTCATGTAATTAAACAAAAAGCAGAGTGGAACTTCTGCACAGTAGTTACTGGAATTTTACAACATATTCATAAAAAAACCTTCCAAAAATAGCTTCTAAAAAATGCATTTCATGCTAAAATTATGCAGACAGTGTTTTCATTTATAAATCTGTGTTCTTCCATATCTAGAAATAGAGACAACTTGCATTCTTATGATGTATGTCTTATCTGCATAAGTCAGGCTTCAGCTCCACGCCACATAATATTCTAACTTTCAGTATGTGTGTTCTACAGGCTTGCTGTGTGCAGAGATAAAAGCATTATTACAGTGTCCCAAAGCAGTTCACAAAAGCATAATTTATTATTCGTGTAAGAAAGAACTGCAAAGTAATCTGTAACCTTGGGGTTTTTGAGAAAAGTAGAGGATCTAGTATGAATGAGTAGTTGGATTTAATTTCTTCTATACAAATATTACTAACACTGAGTCACACAATCTGTTTCCCACACAGCTGAATTACAGGAAAATTATTTGATGCCAAACACTTTACTTATTTGCTTATGACTAAAAATGCAATCACTCTACAGATGAACAGAAAATCTGGAAGGTTTTTGTGATGCTCCTTACAAAAGGTAAGAAACAGACAACACATCAGCATCTCTTTCAGAAATAAAGCTTTATGTTCCTTGAGGAATATTTTATTGAAGGCTAAGATGCTATTCTGTCTTAACTGTAACGCAAGTTAATCACTCGCGGTGCAGATCCCAGACTGCACTTCTATAACCAGCCAACACCTGATAGAGAAAATAGTGTCGCTAAGTGAGAAGATGTTATTGTTTGTTGTAATTAGCAAGAATTTACAAATGGTTGTCTGAAAACAACAGGGGGAATTATGTTGCTGAATAAAATGTCCAGACAAAAAAAAAAAGGGGGGGAAATTATTGCCAGCATAATAACTACCTTGCCTAAAAGAAGAAAGCTTCTTCTCGTGACTGCTGTGGCAAAGGGAAGAGCATTATTATTGACTTGACAACTAGCAAAGACATTTGACTGATGCCTTGACAGTCTTTCCTTGACAAAAGCAGGTGTCCTGGCTTTGACCTTGCTGCTTTTAAGCAGGCTAGGCTCTGCACTCAGGAATAACGCAAGTCAGTATTCTTGCAGGAGCACTGAGTGAATATGAATAGAAAGATAAATTAATTATTGTAGAGCATTTCATATCCTAATTACAAATAACAGTATAGCACCAGATCTTATTCCTAGTAGAGCTGAGCTTACCTGAATAAACAGGACACTTAAAGGCTTTCCTGGCATTCTGAAAAGGAAACAAAAATTCCTTCCTCGTGTCTGGCTGGATTTCATGATTATCAGGTATCTGAAACTGGATACTGCCTAGAGAGTTCACTGCTTTGTAGATAGATGTAAATATTCCTTCTGGGAGTTATTTCTCAGTTATGTGAAATGTAATTCCTGCAGTTCTCTGAGAGGTGAAAATTGGATTCTCCAGGTCAGTTGTGCCTAGGTATCCAGCTGTCAGGTTGGCAGACCTGGCCTGAACTTTTCTACCAGGACATTATCATTCATTCTGTATCTCCTGCTTTACTAATGAATCTGCCCAGTCTCAGTAAGACTCTTGACTGCTTTGATATTGTTAGTTCCTTTTAGCAAGAAAAGTGTATTCAAACTAGACGGAGAAGTTTTCACTTCAAAAACATATTTTAGAGAGGCATCTTCTGTGTCAGGGAAGAGAATTTGGAGTGTTTCCACACCTTTTAAACATAAAAACATTTCAAGTTTCAAGTACTCATTAATACAGAAAATGATATCTCCTTTTATCAGCATTTTCAATTGCACAATTTTATACCAAACAAACTAATTTGACACTCTTCTTCCCAGGCACAGAAAGACTTTTGAAGAAATAGCTCATTAACCTATTTTAAAACATCTGCCAAGCTGAAAAGAAGCAACAAAGATTTTAATGAGGTATTTTTACTTTGATAGGATTCCAGTATTTTCCAGTTTTCCATTTTGTTGATTTATTAGAACTCTTGAATTCTTACATGGATTCTGAGCTTTTAAAATGACCAGTAATAAATTCTTTTAGATAATTAAGGATTCTGAGCTAGACGCGTATACTAAAGCATTCTTTTCACAGAGTTAGACTTAAATTGTGTGATGGTAATTTCATACAGAATTGAAATCTTTATTCTTCAGTTAAAAAAAAAAATTGCCCTCAGAAGTCAACAACTTACTTATAAGAAGTTGGTGGAATATTAGTAATAGGGATTTATTTTATTTAAAGGTCCACACACTGCAAGCAATACAGAAATTTATGCTGTACTATGGTATCAGAACCGAAGTGATCTTTCTGCACCTGAGGCTTAGACAACCTCTAGCAAATTCTCAGCTTTTGACAAGAGTAGAAACTATGTTATCAGATTACAAGTGCAATTTCCAGTCAAACTACAAACCTTGAATAGGAACTAAATGAAACAGATCATGTAATCCAAACTGGTATTAACTGTGGGTCAGGAATTCCCATGGCTTTCAGGTGGGCTGGCTTTGGAAGCAAGGTCAGACTATACAGGAAGATTACAGAAGGGTTTGTTTGCCACTGTAGGGAGGAAATTCATACCACCAGAGTTCATTTTCCGTCATGCTCACTTTAGTGCCTGGTAATATTATGTAGAAATAATCTGGGAGCTTTTGTAAAACTCCTGAAAGACAATGCAGTCATCAGTCAAAGCCAAGATGTGTTCCTGAAGGGAAAGTCATGACTTTCTAACTCAGTATCCTTCAGTGGCAAGCTTAATGTCTAGAGGGCAAGGGGAAGGCAGTGGACGTGGGGTTTTTATTTTAGCAAATCTTTTCATACAGTCTCTGACAGTATCCTGGACAAAATATCTGACATACGGGTGGACACATACAAAATATGATGGGTGAAAAATTAGATTAAGGATTGTGTTCAAAGAGTTGTGGTAAAGGAGGTAACATTTGGCTGGTGGCCAGTCACTAGTGGTGTTCCCAGGGCCCAGCATAGAGCTTTTATGTTTTTATCAACTACCTGGACACAGAAGTGGAATGCACTCTAAGTAAGTTTGCAGGCAATACTAAACTAGGAGGAGGCATTGGTTTCCTTCAGGGTAGAGAGGCCTTACAAATAGAGATATTAATAGGTTAGAGTGTTGTAAGATCACCAGCCATATAAAATTCAACAAGAACATATGTCATACTCTGTACTTGGGAAATGTAATCCCCAACACATGTACAGACTGGGGAATCAGATCCTGGAGTGCAGCCCTGTAGAAAGGGATATGTGTGTTTTGGCCAATATTAATCTCAATGTGAGTCAACAATGCGCTCTGGCAACCAAAAGAGCCAACAGTGTCCTGGGGTACATTGAGTGCAGTACAGCTAGCTGGCCAAAAGAAGTGATTGTCCCAATATACTCAGCACTGGTGCAGCCTCACCTTGAGTACTGTGTGCAGCTTTGGGCTCCCCCCCAAAAAATATTAGAATGTGTCAAAAGAAGGCAACAAATATGGTGAAAGGACTAGAGAGCAGCTGAGGATGTTAGGTTTGTTCATCTTAGTGAAGAGTAGACTGAGACCTTACCTGATTGTTGTCTATACCTTTGTCATGAAGGAAAGCAGAGAACGAGATGCTGAATTCTTCTGTCCTGTGTGTGGTAAAAAGACTTGAAGTAATGGCCTAAAGTTGCACCTGGATATTAGGAATATCTTCTTCACTGAGAGGGTGGTCAAGCACTGGAAAATAGTCAAGGCCCCAACATGTTGATATTCTCAATGTGGTTGAACATCACTCTTGGATATATGAACCTGTGACCTGTCCACAGAGAAGGTGACCATGGCATATTTTATGCTGCTGTTCAGCATCAGCCAAATCATTTTATTTAAACAGTGTGTATTGCTGATGTCCTTTCACACCTAAACACTTTTTCTTCTGTAGAGTCCAGCCCTCTACTTTATTTGAAGCTTAGCAGCACTATACATGTCAAGTCTCCAAATTATAAGACATTTGGGAAGATTCATCACCCTGCAGAATCTGAAAAGTACATAGCACAGTCAAGGAGCTTTAATTTTTTTCTTGTGTTGTCAAATTGATTGTGCAGACATAGAAAGTGTGTCCTGGCCATTTGGATAGATGGAAGCCAGTGAGAGGTTCTTGACCCTCCTTGTATGTACTAAGTTCTGCCCTATAATGCCTGCCTGTTGATAAATACCTAGTAAATAATTTCTCCTGCACCTTACATTCATCATCTGTAGTGTAAGACTCAATCTTCTACAGTTCTCAGCTGTGCTGGGAAATTATTGTTATCTGCAAACTTTTCTGAGATCCTTGAATGTAAAATGAAATTGAAGAGTGACATAGAAGTTAGAGGAAGGAAAACCTTTGGATAAAAGGTTTTACTTCACTTGAAAACATTACAGTAATGATTAATTTAACTGCCTTGCAGAAAAACATTTTAATAATTTCCATAGGAGGATGCATTGATACGTGTGAATACTCAAAAGAAAGGAATTCCCTTTCAACTACATATGTCTGGTTATTACCTAGCAATCCTTTAATGTTATTATTAAAGGCTTTGAAGAACAAGTGCCTACAGACAGCATCGTCTGAAAAGCACTGTCAAGAGACTCAGTATTTTCTGAAGACAAGTGAACACAAACAGAAGACAAAGGTAAGGATTTGATTTAGGATGCACACATCAAATGTTCATCATTCTAATTATGTTAGTAGGACTAATGTACTTCAGCCTGCCAGTTGTATTTAGACCTAGAAAAACACGTTGCTTATTCTCAAAAAATGTACATCCTTTCCCTCTGAGCTGCAGGATGCTAGGGTTCAAAAAGCAGCAGTTGCACGAAGAGCAGCAGAGAACAGCAACAAGGAAAAAAGGAGCATCTGGCTAAGACATAATCGCAAAGTTAGGTAGCTTCCAGTCTATTATTCTTATGCACTGAGCAGAGAAACTGCTGCATAAGTGGTAGAAGGTGGCCTGTTTTCTGTTTGACCAGGTGTCATAGTTTAATCCCAGCCAGTAATTAAGAATCACACAGTCATTTGCTCGTTCCCCTCTGCCCCCATTGGAAGGAGAATGAAAGGAAAAAAAGTAAACCTCATAGGTTGATATAAGAACCATTTAATAATTAAAACAAAATAAAATTTGATTATATTCCTAATAATACTAATGATAAAAATAGCAATAATTACAATAATACTAATGATAAAAATAACAATAATAATTTTAATGAAAAGGAGAGAGTAAAACCCACGAGAAAAAAGTAACACACAATACAATTGTTCACCGCCCACAGATTGATACCCAGCCCAAACAGCAAATGGCCCCCTTCCACATAACTCACCTCAGTTTATATACTGGACATGATGTTCTATGGTATGGAATATCCCTTTGGCCAGTTCAGGTCAGCTCTCCTGGCCATGGTCCCTTCCAGCCTCTTGGGCACCTGCTCTCTGGCAGAGCATGGGACACCAAAAAGTCCTTGACTCAGAGTAAGCACTGGTCAGCAACAGCCAAAAATATCAGTGTGTTATCAACCTTATGCTCATTCTGAATCCAAAACACAGCACTGCACCAGCTACTAAGACAAAAAGGAATTCCATCCCAGCCAAAAGCAGGATAGTACCCACCTCTGAATTCATACAATTTACTTCATACCAGGTCCCACACTTCCCAATAACCCATTACCTTTCCTGTCTCTTGAAAAATTTACACAGAGATATAATTTCCTTAGTCTATGGACCATCCCTGTAAAAGTACAATTAGTGAATTTAGACCATGAGTTTTGGTCTAAATCTGTCCGAAGCCATCTGGATCAGTATATAGCAGATGGTAGGACTGTGTTTCCACCCCGGGGCAGATGATTCCAGCTGTAGTAGACACCCTTCTGAGTGAAGACACCCCTCTGCACTCTGCTGCCAAAGGGATTGAGAAAAATGCATCATTATTATCAATTGTAATACCACTGGGCTATCTTTAACTTGAATTCATATAGAAGTTCCAGCATGTCCAACATGGCAGTAGTCAGTGACAGCATGACTTCATTCACAGAATCAGGAGAATCACAGAATGGGTAAGGTTCCATCCCAGATCATGTGGCACAGGATTGTGCTCAGACAGTTCTTGAGTACATCCACTGAGGGAGAATCCACAGCCTCTTTGAGGAACTTGTTCTGATGTGTGGTCACCTGCACAGTAAAGACGTTCTTCCTCATGTTCAGGTGGAACTTCCTGTGCACCAGGTTCTGCCTGTTGCCTCTTGTCCTATTGTTTGGCACTACAGAGAACACCCTGACTCCCTTCTCTTGATGCCCTCCCTTCAGATACTTATAGACATTGATGAGGTTGTCTTGGGGTGACTGTATGACACCATTTTTATCTCATATTGCCCGCTTTATATTAAACATGAATTCTGTGCCTCTGATTTCGAAGCCAGGAATTTTCAAGGACAAGAACAGACACTCCCACCCTGGGACTCAGGCAGGTTTTTTTTGTGTTTTTTTTTCTCCTCTCTTAAGCTCTTGGCTCTGCTGCAAACAGCAGGGAAGAGAGAGTTTTTTCCTTTCTTTCTTTTTTTGTTTTTGGCCAGTGTTTCAGCTCTGTTTTTCAAGGGAGAGAGATGGAAAGCAATTTTTTTTTCCCNTTTTTCAAAGGAGAAGGAAGGAAAGCCATTTTTTTTTCCCCCCTTTTTAACCTGCTGGGGCCAGGAAGGTTTCCTTGGGGATTTTTTTCCTTTTCCCTGAAACTTTTCAACTGAGCTTTCCCCCGAGCTTTTCAACTGAGCTTGGATCCAGGACACCAGACCAGGCCATCTAATTGCTGGCATCGCCAGCGGAGGGGCCCTGCCTTGGTCTGTCAATGGGGGGCCACAGCAGAGGACTCTGTACTTTACACAGGTTTCTCCATTGCAAGTGGTTTATCATTTAATATTGTTCATTTATTTCCTGTGCCTACAGGCACTGTATGTGTGTCCCTTGTAAATAAACAGGTTTTTTTCATTTTCCCTCCGAAGAATTGCTTTTGTCCAGACCTGGTGGGGGCGGGGCAGTCTACCTTCCCCCCGGGAGGGCATTTTCCTCCTAATATTGTCTCAAACTGGGACAGAGGTCCCCTCTCAGTCACTTGTTCTCAAGATTGAACAGAGACAGTTGTCTCAGCCTTTCCTCATAAGAATGTTGCTCTAGTCCGTTAATCACCTTCATAGTCCTCTGGTGGACATGCTCTAGGAGCTCCGTATCTCTTTTGTACTGAGGAGCTCAGAACTGGACATAGTACTCCAGATGTGGCCTCACGAAGGCCAAGATGAGGGGCAGGATCATCCCTTTTGACCTGCTGGCAGTGCTCTTCCTAAAGCACCCCAGGCTGTCACTGGGCTTGGCACAAAGGCACTGCTGGCTTATGGATAACTTGCTGTCCAGCAGGACCCACAGGTCCGCAGCACTGCTTTCCAGCATGTTGGCCCCCAGCCTGTGCTGGTGCCTGGGGTTGTTCCTTCCCAGGTGCAGGACCCTCCATTTGCCTTTGTGAATTTCAGCAGGTTCCTCTCTGCCCATCTCTGCAGCCTGTCGAGGTCCTTCTGAAGCACTGNAGCACTGCACTGCACAGCCCTCTGGGGTATCAGCCACTGCTCCCAGCTTTGTGTTGTCAGGGAACTTGCTGAGGAGGCATCTACCCCTGCATCCAAGTCATTGATGGGTAAGTTAAACAAGACTGGGCACAGTATTGAACCTTGGGGGACACCACTAGTGCCAGGCCTCCAACTAGATCCTGTACCACCGATTACAACCCTCTGGGACCTGCTGTCCAGCCAGGTCTCAATCCACCTCACTGTCCTCTCAACCAACCCACACTTCCTGAGTTTGCCTATGAGGATGTTGTGAGAGACAGTGCTGGAAGCCTTGCTGAAGCTGAGGTAGACAAGCATGATTTACTTCTAGTGAATCCGTGCTGACTATCCTGATCACCTTCTGCTCACTGTGGATAAAGGTGGCCTCCAGAATGAGGTGTTTCATCACCTTTCCAAGGATTGAGGTGAGTCTGAATAGCCAGTAGTTCCCTGCATCCTCCTTCTTACCCTGTTTGAAGACTGGGGTGACAGTTGCTTTCTTAAATCCTCAGACACCTCTCTAGATCTTCACAGCCTTTCAAAGGTAATGGTAAGGAGCATAGCTATGATGTCCATCAGCTCTTTCAGAACTCATACGTGTATCCTGTCAGGGCCCATGGACTTGTGGATGTCAAGCTTACTTAGGTTTTCTCCAATCTAATTCTTCTTGACCAAGGGAAAGTCTTTGAGCATTCCTTTACCCCGTCTCCTGGGTCAGAGATTCTTGAGGGCTGGTCTTGCCAGTGAAGACCAAAACAAAGGCATCATGCAGCAACTCTACCTTTTCTGCATCCTGATACTAAACTCCCCTGGGCTCACATTACCCTTAGTTTTCCTTTTGTTATTCACGTATTTGAAAAAGTCTTTCTTGGACCTCCCTTCCTTCAAAGCCACAAGAGAATTGACTATTCAAAGATTGCTTTCTCAGGCTCAAGAATGGTACATCCTGATGAGCAAGAATTTGGGAAACGGGGTGGGAGATCTGCATGGATGAATAAAAAGCGTCTGTCATTACTCAAGTCTAAGCATGAAACACACAGGAGATGGAAGCAGAGTCAAGTCACTTAGAACTAATGTAAAAAGATTGTCTCACTTAGAATGAATGTAGAAAGATTGTCAGGCTAAGTAGAAATGAGACAAGGAAGGTCAAGGCCCATCTAAAACTAAATTTGGCCACGAATGTCAAGGACACTTGCCATATGGGGCTGTTAAAAAGTAAGAAGGTCCTGCTGTTCACTACTTGGCTTTGCAGTCAGCAAACCAACTTGTGGGTAGGAATCATGGAGTCTCAGTTGGGGCGATACTCTAGCTGGTGAATCATTATTGTAGCGACTGGCACCTGCTGTTCTTCAACGTTCAGCAACCCCACAAGAGAAGGGTCCTCTGAGTAACTAGGCAAGGTCCAATTTTTGAGAGAACAAAGGCCAATTTTTATTCTTTTGGGTCCTTGACGTACCCTTTCCTGAGGTAATTTATACCAAGGATGCCTCTGGTACAGTAATAATACAGTGCTTTTCCCACTCATTCCTAGTCAGGCTGACTCCAGACTCCAATAGAGTTAGCTGTTGGGAATCCCGTCATCCTAGAAATAGAAGTGGGTTTTGTCCCTGCATAGCCTGATGGCATTAGGGTATATTTTGCACTGGTGTCTACTAGAGACTTGTACTTGTGTGGGGCTGATGTGCCAGGACATGGGATCCACACTGTCCAGTAAACCCAGTGTCCCTCTCCTCCATCTGGCTGGGGGAGGCCCCTCTAGTCCTGGTCATAGGATCCTTCACTTCTTGTAAAAACAAGTTAGAATTCCTTTCCATATAACCTGGAGTAAGATCAACTCTTCCACTCTCCAGGGGAACAATTTACTGGAGACTGGACAGCAAGTTTGTTGGAAGAACTCCCATTCGTGATTGTTTTTCTTGCAATTCAGGTGCTCATGCCTCTAGGATTGTGGTAGATTTTCCATCCCACTTATTCATGTCCTCTCTGTATACACAGGGTACCCTGTGGTGTGTATTTTCTATAACCTCTCTCTTGATCAAAAGAAGGCTTACTGTTAACAGCTGAGATACTGATCCACACATGGCTCATGTGCATTGAACTTGTCTGGATCTGTGGGTAATTACATGGGTTTTTCATGCTAATGAGTCATCTCTAGCATGTATGATTCCCTGAGGTATGGGATACTTGCCTCAATTGTGGTACACTAGCCAGGGTGTCACATAACATCTTGTAGGGTTATCTTTCCTTCACATTTGACAGGAGAGTCTGAGGGCTTGTGTCCCCTTTCCAACTCCTCGTCGAAGCCCCTTTCCCTAGAAGGTGATCCAGTTGCTTGATTTCCCTAAACTTTTATCACAGGACAGCAGCTGAAACCTTTTTGCAAATCCCACAGCTCATTCAGGGACAGGGATTGAGTGGTTATCTCTTGTCCTGCCTCTTCCTTCTGTCCTTATGATGTCCCTTCTTTGTCCTCCTGTAGTAAACTACCTACTTTTCGTGCTCATTTCTTCTTATGTATATGGGCAACTGATACAGGTCTGGGCTGGTTCTCTGGTTCAGCTACATCACACATAACTGGGGTAGGAGTAGCAGTAGTACTCCTGTTGCTGGGGTTTGAGTAGACAGTGCTTGACACCAGGGATTGAGTAGAAGTAATGCCTGTCACTGGAATTTGAGTGGCCACAGTGCTTGTCCCAGGGTTTGGAGTAGACATTGCTTACCCCAAACAAGATTTGAGATACTGGTGCCTAAAATCAAAAATGAAACTCTCCCTAAGAATATTAAAAGGGTAACGTAAAGAGCAGTTCTTTAATGAGAGCTTTCAGGTGCACAGATTATGCCAAATGCACGTGCTTCGTATTGAATTTTCACAATTTTGTAAGTTTAATTATTTAGCATATCTAGCAAGTACATCCAAAAGGAAAACAGTTACCCTGGTGACCAATCCTTGGACCTGCCCACTGGAGCCTTTCCCAGGGTCCTTAATCCTACATTTCATTATGTCTACAGGATATCTAATTGTACTAGGACAAAACAGAGTGTCCTTTTTAGAAATTCCTTTCCTTAAGAATAAGACCAAACAAAACATAGTATAGCATATTCTGGGAAAGTTTAACTACTTGTTTTAAAATGAGAAAGTGCTAGAAACTATACAGCTATACATAAAAATCTACAAAGCTACAAATATATTAAAAGCTCCAAATACATTAAAAGCTAAAATCTTTAGGCATCACCACATTCATGGTTCCTAGTAATACCACCATGTTGGTTTGAACAATCCAAGGGTATCCAAAACTTTAAAAATTCTGAAATGCTATTGTATTTAACCTGGAGAAGAAACAAACCATGTGTGAAGATGTCTTCTCCATAGATTGGTTCTTTGAGAAAATACAAGAGGTGTAATTATTAACAGTTTCCAAAAGATGGCTCCTGAGGCACAGCTAGGATGGCAACACTGAACACCATACCAGGTTAATTCCAGGACCACTGACTCTCTAATGTCATAAGCCAGTACTACAGAGTACAACACCCTGACAACTTCAGCCCAGCCCTCAGAGGTTCTAAACAGCATAAAAGGGAACACCTTACATAAAACAACCCTGCGAACAAACTCAACAACTCTTGAGAGTGAAAAAGGTCAACACTGTGACCAGCTATTAAACTAATACAAGGCATGCTTGTCACAAATTTGTTCTGAAGTGCTCTGGTCAGATCTGTCATTATCTCAACCCTTTGTGCCCCACATTGGGCACCAAAAAGGACTTACATTGGTTTAACCCCAGCCAGCAACTAAGTACCATGTAGTTATTCACTCACTTCCTATCCTTCCCCTGCAGTGGATTAGGGAGAATTGATAAAAGGTAAAATCAGTGGGTTGAAATAAGAACAGTTTATTAACGGAAAAGAAGTAAAATACAGCAATCCTACTAGTAATACTAATAGTAATAGCAATGAAAAGGAAAAAGAGAGTGATAAAATCAAAGAGAAACAAGTGATGCACAATAAAAATCTTCACCACTCCCTGACTGATGCCCAGCCTCTCCCTAAGCAGCAATCAGTCCCTCACAGCTGACTCCCTCCAGTTTACATGCCAGACATGGCATTCCATGTTTGGTCAATTCGGGCCAGCTGTCCTGGCTGCTCTCCCTCCCAGTTTCTTGTGCACCTACTCACTGGCAGAGCACAGCAAACTGAGCAGTCCTTGATTTAAGGTAAGCACGACTTAGCAACAACACAAACATCATTGTGTTACCAACATTATTCTCATACTGAATACTAACCACAGCATTGTACCAGCTACTAGGAAAAAAAAGCAAGTGTGTAAGCAAGAACTACTGATAACAGAATTTCTTCAGGTGAATCAGAGCAGAAAGTAACTGAGATGAATTTAAGATGGGTATTACTATTTCAAGTGCATTTACTACTAATAAAATGATGGGTGAAATTCTGCGCCAATAAATGCAAAGTACCACGTATGGGAAAAGAGAAGACACTTGATTATATACATATGCAATTACAGGCTTTAATTCAGCCATTATCTCTCAGGAAGAAGCTTAGAGCATTTGGGGCACTTCTATGTAAACATAACACCTGTGCTTAACAGCAGTTCAAAAGGCAAATAGAACATTTAAAAATGCTGGGGGAGAAGTCAAGTACAGAGCAGGAAATACCACTCTGCTACCATATAGATATTTTGTGCAACTTCTAATTGAAAAGTGTAATATAATATTTAAAAAAAAACAGAAAAAGAGACCTTCATTTCAGAAGGCTATTCTGGAACTTGAAGAGATACAGCAAAGGATGGTGCAGCTGGTCAGTGTTGCAGAATGGCTCCTGGAGGAAGAAAAGATAAATAGATGAGGATTCCTTGACCCTTGAAAACAAACGGCTGCTGCAAAAAAATGGTGTATGAGTGACAACAAAAAAGATTAACAAGTAATTAACTGGTTTGAAGAGCATACAATTTGGGAGACACCTTGTGAAATTTAAAAGAAATAGCTGTAGAGAAAAAAAACCCAAGTCCTTTTTTTCCAGAACATAATTAAAGTGCAGATTTCTAAGGTCATTGATTATCATAACTGTAAAAGTAGGGAAATAACAAAGAGAAAAAAAAAGAAAAAAAAAAGAAAAAAAGCACCATTTTTTTCCATACATGGAAACATCTGATCATATGTCAGTATGAAATACATATATAAAAGCTGATCATTACCCAAACATTAACATAACTCAAAACCTGAAGTACAGCACTGCTTGAAAACAAAAAAAAACCCCAAGCTGTATTTCTTGTATCCATCTCATAACTTAGTTCCAAAGGGCTATCCTCTTTTTTGTGCAGGACTCTAGGAAAAGTCTCTTTTAACAAGCCAACACTTTTCTTACTAGCTAAACTGACAATAATGGCTGTTTCTAAGTCCCAAATGGTTTTTCCTTCGCCTAGTCAGTTGCTCTTCTGTAATTTGTCTTGCAACAAGCTGTGCAGACAACACAGAGGATATACCACTTCTCATTCAGGTTTGTATTCTTCATTTCAAATGGGTTTGCATTATCTCCATCAGCACAAGAACATCATCAATCAAGTTGATTTTTGCTCTGAATATCTGAAATAGGTGACTTTCTTTCTACAATTTAGCTGTCCCTTAATTTTTTTTACTATTGCAGTTCACATGAGGGGAAAAAGAAAAAAAGATTATGGTTATGATCAGGTGAGAAAGAGCCTTGGCAACCAGACTGACTGGTGTTTTGCATTTGGGGGAAACATTTACTGTTTCACAGTGCTCCCCCAACTTTAGTATGATGATGCAGCAGTTGCAAAGTGAGATGCATCTGGTTTGTACTCTTTCTGAATTTTGTAACAGTAATAGATGCAGTCTCTTTGAAGACCCTGCTAGGATTAAGGAATGCATTTAAACAAATGCAATTTCTTTTATCTACCCTTATGAGAAAAATAGCAATAGAGAAACAATATCTTCTTTTTATTTATCTCTATTGTGGGATGGGAAGTTCCTCATCTGAAGAAAGAAATAATCATGATGTCGGTTAGCCTACTTAGAAAAGAGAAAGGTATGAATTTAAACCAGCCTAACCTCCTGCCATCTACTCATTTGTCACATTAAAAGAAAAACTTCTAGCAGCAGGATTGGAAAATAGCTTGGAGCTAGTTGGAAGAGCTATAAACCATCATGCTTGGAGAGACTTCTATCTTTGCTGAGTCAGAAAGAACTGGGCAATACTGGACAACTACTCCTGGGATGTTCTTATCATGTGTAATACAAAAGCATGGGCCACAACAATACCTGCACTGTTCAGGTGTGGAGTTGCTGACAATGCCCATTTTCTCCTAACATATAACCAGGGTGAACCCGTGGTTTGTAAAGTATGCTGGGGTTCTCAACACAGAAGCACTGGTCTCTCTTGGGGCAGTCCACTACACACATATACACAAAGCTGTCAATGTAAGTTTTAAATTAATAAAGCACAAATGCAGCTAAGATTTTGAAATTACAGACAAGTTGCTTAGAGATGTTCAGGTCTGCAGCAAGATGCTGTCAACAAAACCTTATACTGACTTAATTTTGCTGTACCCATCTGTTCCAGTCTCCTAGTCCACTGTTTTTCTCATCCTCACTTGGTGCTACAAATTTCATCCTTAATTACATTTAACACTGTGCTGTTTCTGCCAAAGAACAGCAGACACTAGGTAAATCCCCAGTAACACAGATCCCCTTGAGGAAAAGTGAAACAGCAATTTTATCCTTCACTATGCACACAAAGCAAGAGAAGTTAGAGGGTTACAGAGACTGTGTTCTGGGTAGGCTTCACATGCTTCACAGCGTCCAAATCTCAATAATTGCGTTGTCCCAAGAGACACAGCAAATTTTGAGACAATCTGAACCACTATGTGGATTTTCAAGATCTTAGTTTTTGGCCTTTTAAACTGATACCATCTTAGCCATAGTTGAGCAGACACCATACTATAATTCTTTTGAAAATAAAGAGCACCTAGAGAGTTCTGAGAGGCTTGAGCACAGTATGCTAACAGTAAAGGCTAATAGATCATTCGTCTTTTGGGTTTCACAGAGTCTGTTGCTGCTGTCTGACTTTCCACAATGGACCTAAGGCCCAGTAGCTCTCCAGAGACTACTGGAAAGTGAGAAAATTCACCTATCTGCTTGGGAGACTAGATGACTCTCATGTCCCACCACTGAGGGTTGAAAGAAAGGACTGCGAGGACATGAAGACCATTAAGAGGTAAAGACATAGGCCAGGCAAAGAGAAGGAAACTAATTTCAGCAGGGTGAAACTAGACTGAAGAAGGATGGAGTTGTTCTCAACAGCAGTGTAAAAGCCCTGGTGGGAACACTTACAGTAGAGGCATGCAAAAGCAGAGACTTAAGAGAGATACACTGTCAGGACCAATGTTTGGCAATTTGCACCTTGAGGGAATTCTGACACCAGCTGCTCAGAGTGTGAGGTTGCCCAGGAAAATGGGACCCCATGCTAAGGGAAAGACACCTCTAATTGACTTTGGATGTCTTTTTGACCATTTTCTCTACTGTTGAACTGTGTTTTGAAGTGATGGGGTGGAGACAAGATAAGAGGATAGGTATGAGAAACATAAGAGGTAGAAAATGACAGCAGTCAATTTGTACAAACGTTTGCTGTCTGTTTTTATTAGATGCAATATTTCCATTAGTCTACAAGCCCCAAATCTTAGCACAAAAGACATTTGTAGGCAGTTTGCAGTTGGAGAGGATTACTAGATTAAAATTCTTTTCATGTGGGCCTGATTTCCTGGTATACCAACAACTAATTCTTAGAGCTGTGAAAGAGTTCACCTGAATTTCTGGTCCAACTTCAGCAGTAGTAGCAGAGACCCTCATCTCCATTTCAGATGCTCAAAAGTTTATCCAAGTTATGCTATGACAGCCCAGTTCTGGTCCTGTAAATATAGGCAATGGATTCTTATGCATTAAAAAAAAATTTAGGCTTGCTGGGCCCCAAACTCAAAGCAGGCTATCAGTGTAGGATAAAATAGTAAGACCTGATGAAATGTCTAAGTCATTATCTATCACAGGAACAGCAGAAGTGGTTCAGCTCTTATTATACCAAGGAAAAACTACAGAGCATTGAAGAAATAGCTGCCCTTACGCTCTTATCTTGAATATTTGTGTCCCCATATATCTCATCTCCCACTATGCTTTTTGTACCTTTCAAAACTCAGTATTTTAAAGTCTTTTACTTCTCTCTACCATTTGGATTCATAGCTAACATTTTTTAGTCAAAGCAGGGTATTGTTACTTCTGATAGTAGATATAAAAATTCAGGTGACATTCTGCTTTGGAGGAGTAAGACCAAAAGAGTACTAAATAGAACAAAAACTAACCACGTATACTTTGCTAAAAGAAAGCAGAACACTCCAAAATTCAAATAAAACCACTTTGCCATCACCTAATTACATGTTAACTAGTAATATACTAGGCAGTAATACATTTAACTGGAAATGCAATTTGAAGACATACATATTTGTGTGTGTGAATATATATAT